>JAZHYW010031716.1:0-14971 GCA_037355805.1 Ixodes ricinus
GGCCAAAACTCAAAATGAAATAAATTACTGCTCTCGCTGTAGTGACACAAAATAAGACTCCAACCAAAATATTACGTCCGGGGACGCCGCATTCTCAACTAATGCCGATCATAAAAATGCGACCTGCCGCGAGCCGCTGCTCCTCAGCGGGCGGCCAGCGGTTGCCGGTCGCTAAAGCAACATTGGGCCGTGACGTCAGTATCGTTCTCTTTTTTCCTCCGGTCCGGGCGTTGCGCGGAGTGCGCTTCTTTAAGTCGTTAACACCGCTACTTCGGCTTGTGATTGGCGTGTTTAGCCGTTGCTTTTACCTGTAGCCCGTGTAGCTTCGGTATAGCCTTTTGTTTATTTGCTTGTGAGGACTCCAAGACTCGTTTTGGCGAGCAACTCAGTGCGCTCAAGACTGCTTAGCTGTTCCTCGAAAGATGCCGAGTACAACTTGCAGCGCTGTGGGCTGCTCAAACAACCCGCTGCGCAACCCGAAGGTGCTTTTTGACAAGTTTCCGACGAACCGGAAATAGGAAAAGGTATGGGTGAACGCTGTTCGACGAGTAGATTTCAGACTTCAGCTTTTACGCGCTCGAGAAAAAAAGAACGAGAAGAGAAACTTGTACAGCCCAGCACACGTGTGTTCGGGCACCACGGCCCACGCCGGAGAGCCTCAAATCTTCGTGTCTGGGACTGACCCGCAGCGCAGTGATGTGATTGCTGCGCCAATTGCGCCAAACTGCGCCAAGGGGCTAACCCTGCTACATCCTGCTACATTTTGCCAAAATATGGGTAATTTGCGCCAAGCCTGCGCCGAAAGATTAATTTCGGTCGCCTTTCAAAACCGAAACTAAACTAAGAACGTAGTTGAGCATGTGTGAGCTAGGTGGAGCAAGCGGCCGCCCGACACAAAGTACCCTGCATCCATCCGGTCTTGCATGGTTTTTGCCGCCGTCTCGCGTTTCGCGCCTCGTCGTCTCGGGAATCTCGTCTCGCGTCTTTTTTAAACTTTTTCAACGATAGACGCGGGCGTGTGCGGACGCTCCGACGCTAGTGTGCCGGGTGCCAGACATGCCGTCATGCTGTGAAACAAAACCACGTTTTTGCGCAACGAGAGTTGCTTTGTGAGCTGAAACGCTGTTCGCGCGACGTCGGGTGTTGCCGTCCCCACGTCGCTGCAGATATGGTGCTTTCTAAACTTGTTCATCGACATTCCTGTCGTTGTTTAAATCATACTCTAACTACAAAAATCCCTCTTTAAAGGGATACTACAACGAAATTTCGGCGCTTATCTCTTGGTCTATTCGTGTTCAAGGGAGCACTATCACATCAGACACATCAATCTCTAGTTGAAAAAGGCACGAAAAGGAATTTTAAAACGAATTAAACGATGAGCAAAGAGCACCAGGTGGTTGTCGCTAACGCCTCGTTTGTAATGCTCGTCTAGGAACCTTGGCAGGTAGTGACGATAACTGTCTCGCCTCCGGCCACCACGAGGGAAAAGGGAAAGGAGGAGCTCCCTCCCCCGGAGAATATCCTTTGTGTCTCCCAGAAGTGGCTATTGTCCCTCTACAAGATTATAGAAGATTAACCCGTCACTCAAAATTCGTACAAAAGCAGCCGCTTCGGTGGCTGGAACCGTTAGGACATCTTCTCGACATCAGCCTCGCCGAAGCTTTGCTCGTTCCGAGACGAACTACGTCACGATTGCGGCGAATGTCACGTGCACTCCGCTGGCTGCTCTCCGAGCGCTTCCCAGAGTGGGCCATTTATAACCAAAAATACAGCGATCAGGCACAAAATACAAACGTGCAATTATCATTTACGGATATTGTGGATCATATTCAACCTATTTCTGAACACGACGGGTGTTTTTCAAATTTCGTTGAAGTGTCCCTTTAATTCAAAGACTGCTTGTCGAAATAATGATTACCTAGGTTTCTCTTGGTGGGCTTTCTTTCGAGAGGGACCCCGGTACGTGAAAAATTTGCTGCAAAAGAAAGTTGGTGAAGAGAAATGAGCTAAAGCGAAGAAGGCAATGTCTGCGCGCTGAACCCGCACATCGCGCTTGTTTGTCTCGAGTTCAGTCGTTGCACAAAGCTCTCCAAGAAATGTTTGACCCTGGCTCGCGATGTCTTCCATCGATGCGCTCAGGTTCTTTTCTCCTGTGTGTTTAGCTTGTACCTCACCTGCCGGTCTGGCAAGCACGCGCCGCTGGAGTGTTGTTTTGTCGTATGCTGGACAGTTACATTTTGCATACTATTTTGGGAACCAGTTGGCGACGGAGCGGAGTGGCATTGTTCCGATTTCGATTGAACAGCCGTTGTCTCCGCTTGCGCGACGAAGCACGTACCACTGCAAGCCTGCTGATGTTGCCCTCACGTGCATGTGAACATGACTGCACGACAGAGGCACCAGCCGGGACTGTTGCAATTCATTGTTTTACGTTTGCTTACTTTTGACGAAAATCTGGCACGTCGGGAACCAGTAAAACGGTGGCAAGCGTTCTTTTCGGAATCGCTCGGCAACGCCTACAACACTGTACACTTGTGGGATGTCTCAGCAGTAAAAACACAAAAAGCGAGTTCCGTCACAACACAGCACAAAGTGCCCTTCGTTTGTCCAGCACTTAAAACAAAACAAAACTTTTTTTCTAAGAATTTTTGCTTTAAAAGACACTTTTGCTGCTCCGAAACACTGTTTTGGCTGCTCCAAAAGCCACGTTTGCTGCTCCAAAGCACTGTTCTGGCTGCTCCAAAGGCCACTTTTGCTGCTCCAAAACACTGTTTTGGCTGCTCCAAGAGGTGCTCCAAAATGGCTTAGGCCAATCACATCACTGGCAGCGCGAAGCGAGAGGGCCCCCGGTACTGTACGTCACTGGCAGCGCGGCGTAGAGCAACACCGCTCCATCCACGGAGCCCCGATGACAATTTAGGCCTAGCGACGAGTACGGAAAACCGCACGAATGGCAACAGCCGCCGAGTACGGCACCGAACAAGTTCACTACTTTTCCAGTCGCTAGCTTTGGGGTATACAAGCGATGAGTACGGCATAGCGCACGCACGGCTACGGCCGCTGAGTACGGCACCGAACGAGTTCACGGGTTTTCCAGTCGCTAGCTTTTGGATATACGCACTGACTCTTGCTACATATGCTGGATAACTACCACGTATACAGAATTAAAACGAAATCAGCTTACCTCCTATCTTTAGACGGCTAGTGCAACAGAGGTAGGTGCCGCTCGGCTTGCGTACTCGTTGAATGAGAACAATCCTGACGTCGCATTCACATAGCGGCTGATTTCGAGTGTTGCCAGGCCTCGAGCGGCTAATTTCGGTTCTGTTGGCGCGCCCCAAACAAAACTTTGAGGCGTCAATATCTTTAAAACTACGTACAATAACGAGAAAAATTACACCTTGCAATTCAGGGACGCTGACTGCACAAAAACAGTCATAATCCCAAAATCGAAAGTATGGACCGGAGGTGCCCTTTGAGGGGATACTGGAACGAAATGTGGATTTCGCAAAATAAGGCCGCACAAGCGTTGAACGGGTCGGCTACGAACTCCAAAACATTACTCATACATCGATATCTCAAACGGATGGCCGTCCTTTTGGAAAAGAAGGGCGCTATCAAACGAGGGCTATGACGTTATGGTCCTCCTGGAACATTTGAGAATGAAGGAAGTGGCCTTACTTCGGTTCACCAGCTCGATGGGACGTAGCAAGGAGGAAAGGGAATGAGAGTCGTGACGGGACTTGCCTCATTGGCCTTGTCGACCGTTTTCAATTGCGCACTTATTTTCCAAAAAATACGGCTATTCGTATCGCTGTATGAGATGTTTTTGGGGTTTTGTAGCGTCCTTCCGTCCAGCCTTGTTTTGTGAGCTCGAAATTTTGGTTCGGTATCCCTTTAAGGAATAGTTAATCGAGTCACAGTTACTTTGTCTCACACCAAGCCTCCTGTTGAAGGAAACACAAGGACGGGTTATGTGTATTTCGTTGAACTTGTTCATCTGGCAAGATGTCTTTATCGATTGCTCTTTTTTCCTTCTTTTTTGTTATTAAGGTGTCAGGAAGATTAACATTGTCGACGTCCTCAAACCAGCCGAGGAGATACTCACGGTTGCCCCAAATACGGTCCAGCAAGGTATTTTAAAATTTTATGTTTTGTCCGACACTTGTTAACAAATAGTGTTGCTACTGGGCCTGGCCAGACCACTAATGCTCTTGCATCTGGTCCTCCCAAAGAACTGATAGGAGAGCCTCCGGTGGTCCGCAAGGTGGTTTTGCCAGAAAACGAGGAACCCGAGAACGTCACCCGGTGGATCGTGTCCAGTGAATTCAAGAAGGAGCAAGAGAAACACAAGATACCTGCTGGTGAGTCCACCTAATAGAATGAGCACCTGGGGTTGAGCATACAGTATGCACGCTAAGGCTTTGAACCCACTTTAGATGGTCCACAAAGATTGGTTTCTTAAAACGTATCGTGCTGCGATTTACTACGGGGTGTGGCTAGGGTGGAAGATCGGAGTGAAAATATCAATGGACAATCTTACCTTGTTCAAAAAACAGAAAAACAAGAAAGAACCTTGTTCAAAACAGAAAAAAAAAGAACCTTGTTCAAAACAGAAAAAAAGGGGGAAGAAAAAAAAACTGTTTCGGACTACCTATGGCGGCAGCTGCAGACAGTGTCATGACTGTACGTTTAGCTTAGTTATCTGCCGCCGACAGACGTTGGAAGCGTTGAAGGCCGATGGCCAAGATCAGCAGTTGAGCTTCGAAACTTTTCATCCCCCGCTGTCACGCACCTTTCTAATGTACAGTTCTGAAAGTGCAATAATTTGTTCATTTAAGGGGGGTTCACCCGCTACCGTCATGTCCGCTCTTTCTAATAGATGGCGCTGGAGTTTGGCCGGACGAAGTAAAAACACACAAAAACAGGGGTGGGGGGCAAAGTGACAGACAAGCAGTCTAACCAATCCTCGCCACTTGGACTGTGACGTCTTGAAACAGGGAGGTGTGAACAGGGTAGGAAAGGGGGTGGGAGAGGGGGGGGGGCGCTCTCCACGATCATCTTCCGGCGACCTTGAGAGTTTGTCCAAAGGCGCGGAAAATCGGGGAAACTAGTCGGGGGGCTTTTTTGAGGGAGCAGAAGCGGCTATCCCGGGCCCCCTCTTTGGCGTGAGCCTTGTCGACTCTTTACGGGAAAGCGGAAAAAAAGGCCCTGGAATGTGCTAGTTAGTGGTGCCACTGGTGTGGCTAGTGATGCCAACTTTATAAATCTGTTGACCTAATTGTTTTTTTTTTCTTTTTGCTCTGACTTTGTCATTTAAAGACTAGTCTGCAGAAATAAAAAGCCGGTGGAAAGGGATATTCGCTTCACTGTGGACAATGCCAAGTGCGGTTTAGTGAGATCGCTGAGTTCTACGACATAGACTATCGTGCCAACGGCTTTTGTGGTCTGGTATTTAGGATGTGGCGTGCAAGCAGACAAACGTCGCAAAACTGAACGCTTGTGGCTAACAGGTCGCACAACCTCAAAGGGCACAGTTGGTTTTCATTATTCTCGAAAGACAACTATATAGTTCTAAACGAGCTCCGAAGCAGTCGCATAAATAGTTTATTGTGCCGAGATATTTGTGTCCTCTCCTGTTTCCTATATAAAATAATATTAGGGAATAACTGAGGCAAGGCAACAAAGAACGCAATAAATATAGTTCTTTCGATTCAAGTTTTTCATTATGCAACCCGCTTGTACAAAACAAGTACTACAAAAGTAGCTGCGTTAAAAGCTCGAGCTTATACACATATAGCTTGGTTTATTATGTGTTCATTTTTGCTCAAAATCGGCGAGCACTTCTTGGCATCTGTTTGTCGCCAAGTTTGTTTTTAATCTGTATTTATTTTATACATGTACCTCCGCGGTTTTGGGTATTTTCAGCGCTTTTCATCTTATAACTTGAATAATAAATAACTGGGAATATTTGAACAAAATATGTAACGCAGCTATCCTAACTATCGCTGCTAAGCAGAACAGCTCGGACCCCAGCGCGTCCTCCCCGCACGCCGAAAACCGCAAGCTCCCGTCCGACCACGGCGACGCGACCGGCGACCCGTCTTTCCAGGACCACTCCAAAGCGCTCCCCCTCTCCCCCCTTCCCCCGTCTTCCAAGACGGCGACTCGGTTCCTTCCCCTGCGGTGAGATGGGACCTCCAGGCGTTGTCTCTGTCTCTTTACTTTCCCCCTTGATCTCCGGAGATGTTCGCTGGAGCAATACACAGACACTTTTGAGGAACCCACTCCTTGTCCGTCACAAGGATACGGTATGTCCCCCAGCTATCTCGAACTATATATGTTAGCAGACTTCTTTCCAAAGCGCCGGTATTTTTATTGAGCCTAATTATTTAATTGATTAAATCTAATTAGGTACCTTTTTAAATATTGCTTCGGGAAAGAAGGTGTCCATTGGAAAGTTGTAGGGAGCCCGAGAAACACCCGGTGGAGGGAGTTGCTTGTATGCGTGCTTGCGGACATTTCGGTGCGTCCGGACACCGAAATGTCCGCACACGCACACATTTCCGTGCGTCCGGACACCGAAATGTCCGCACACGCACGCATACAAGAAACCATATCTCTGATCGAAACTTTCAAGGTGTGTCGATGAAATGAAAGCTGTCTCATTCCGGACAAAAGGTTGCAGCATCGACGGACAGATCATTCGAGGAAGCGTCGTTTGGTGCACAGCGTGATTGCCGCCGAATTGTTTTACTGGATACATGGTTGTGTACAAAAGGTTTGTACTACAATAGGCTCGGAGAACACCGCGCGGCACTCGCATGCATCCAATCTGTTACCCCCGCTGGCGATATTCGCCGACGAAATATTGTCAGCGCTAAGACATTCCTATTTAGTAGCTGTTGGCAATATAGGCTCACTTCACGGGGGATGTCGGACTTCTCATAAGGACAATATACCAACACTTTAAAGGGATATTTCAACGAAATTTGAAATATTCCCGTCGTGTTCAAAAATAGGTTGAATATGATCCACAATATCCGTAAATGACAATCGCACGTTCGTATTTTGATCCTGATGGCTGTATTTTTCGTTATAAACGGCCCAATCTGGCAAGCGCTCGGAGAAGGCCCAGCTTAGAGCATGTGACATCCAACGCAATCGTGACGTAGGTCGTCTCAAGACGAGCAAAGCTACGGCGAGGCTGACGTCGAGAGGACGGCCTAGTCGTTACAGCCACCGAAGCGGCTGCTTTTGTACGAATTTTTGAGTGACGGGTTAATCTTCTATAATCTTGTAGGGGGTACAATAGCGACTTCTGCGACACACAAAAGGGATTCTCGGGAAGTGGGGAGTTCCTCCTTCCCCCTTCTCTCGTCGTGGCCGGAGGCGAGACGACTCCTCCGTCACTAGCTGTCAAGGTTCCTAGACGAGCATTACAAACGAGGCGTTAGCGACATCCACCAGGTGCTCTTTGCATTTTTCTTTTTGCGCATCGCAGTTTGGTTTTGGATGTGCGCGCCGCGCGCAGAGATAAGAAGTTACGTCGATTTTTCGGGATAAAAGGTCCGTTATTATGTGAGTAAATACGGACGCAAATATTTTACTTCGCGTAATGAACGCCCCCCTCCCCATGTTTGCATTGATTTTTTCGGAAAAAAAGTGTGTTCATTCTGCGAGTAAATACGGTACTGCTGTTTTACTGGACTCGGCCACAAAAATAAGGAAAGAAGCCCCAAGACTAGTGTTCCCCCTTAAAGGGGCACTGACACCCCAAAGGTCGTATATTTTTTTATTGTCTAAAACGATGCAAATTGTAGTCGTAAACACGCAAAAAAAAAAACTCATCGCAAAAAAAAAATTTTTTTTGCGCGCGCTTTTTTGTTTTTGTTGTTTGATTCTCTTGCCTCTCGCCTCCTCCCTTCTTTTGATCGGTGACGTCAAAAATCAGGAAATTTAGAAGCTTTGTAGGCGACATTTCTATAACGTTTAATAACGGCGATCGTAAAACATGTTTTTTTAACGCAATTGCGAACGCACTACGGCCCCTCTTTTGAAATACCAAAAATCAGGAGTTCGGTCTGAAGTCGCTTCCTGCATTTGTATCCTCTTTCAGGGAAACTTGGCAGCGCTCGGGAGCAGATAGGCGAGTTGGGGAAGAAACCGGTTTTTTCCCGCGCCGGCTCCCTTCTCCTCGCCTCGGGTTGCTGTAGCAACGGCGCTTTCCTGCATAGCGCGGAGCGGAGGTCCGAAAAGAAAGTCGAGTCGCAGGAGACCGCAAAAGCTGACTTACTGCACTGGCGCGGATCGCGCGGGAACTTCAAATTCGGCATTTGGAAATTGTTTTTTTAATTCACAAATACTGAATACCCAAGTTTCGAAGTTTGAGTGTATTGTCCCGGCATCGTTTTCAATCGTTTCGGATAATGTAAAAAAATATAATTTTGATGTGTCAGTGCCCTTTAAGGGGACTTGTGCAACAGTTTCAGTGCTGTGCTTAAATAATTTGGGAGTTGGTGTCTCGACCTTTTCTGAAGTAAAGAACAAAAAACCTCTTTTGCCTGCATATCCTAGTTTTTATTTTAAAAATGGACAAAGATGAGGTTTTCGGCACCTCTCAACTCCTTCACCATCTTCCGAGTCACGTGCGCTGTGACGTCAATGGGGAGTCGCGCGGGGTTCTGCTGAAGCTCCCTTTCTAGAGCCATCAGTGAGCAGCGAGAACTCATCCGCTCGCGACCGCTTGACCACACGCTGGTGGGCGCAGCGCGAACAATATGGCGAAAGGAGGAAAGTCTCATCCGGGGCTTGGCACATACCCGGCAGCTTTGCTTAAATAATTTGGGAGTTGGTGACTCAACCTTTCCGAAATAGAAGAACGAAAACCGCTTTTGCCTGCATGTCCTAGTTTTTATTTTAAAAATGGACAAAGATTGAGGTTTTCGGCACCTCTCAACTCCTTCACCATCTTCCGAGTCACGTGCGCTGTGACGTCAATGGGGGTGGCGCGGGTTCCGGTGAAGCTCTCTCTCTGGAGCCATCAGTGAGCAGCGAGAACTCATCCGCTCGCGACCGCACAACCACGTGCTGGCGCAGCGCGAACAATATGGTGAAAGGAGGAAAGTATCGTCCGGGTCCGACCATCCCCGTCCGGCGTTGGTCCAGTTCTGCCCCCTCCGGCTTCCGGCTTCTGTTCGCGGTAGCAGATAGAGCTGACGGTTTTGTGGACCCAGGATAGATGGCACCACTAAAACTCCGTATAATAAAAGTTTTGTCGATGATACCAGGTTTTTGACGCATTTATATTTATGTTGGAACGACAAGATTTATAGAAAAGTTACCTTTTATCGAGCAGGTATTCGCACAACTTGCTATCTTTCTACAAGACCCCCATTGACGTCATGCCGCGTGGTTCTCATGGCCGCCGCTCGTGGCTGCAGGTCGGGGAATATTCTAATTTTTGCCTCGTCGATTACGCGGCGGAATTGCAACATTTTGAAGGAAGGAGGTGTGTTTTCTGTCCTTTGTGACAAGATAAACAATGTCAAAAGTAGAAGATGCCAATTCTTTCAACGTTAAAATCGTTGCACAGCTCCTTTAAAGTATCTAAACCAGGGGTGGCCAAGCTGCGGCTTGCGAGCCACAGCTTGGCCACCCTGGCTCCTAAAACAGTTGTATCGTTTTGACTTGGCTGCACCTTTTTTTATAACGTGGCTGGTTTATGTTAGGCATTGGATTCCATGTTTTGGGGTATATCTGATAAAATCTGAAAAACACTCACCAGCAAACTATTCGATCAGTTTGGATTTATCTGAAGAACACCGAATTTCATTCTCACAATGGTGAAAGAAAGAAAAAATGGTACAGTCTAACCTCGTTATAATGCACTAGCATCACGAGCAGCATTTTGTTTGCTATATGTAGGGTTCCATGTTTTTAGATAAATAAAAAAAAAATAAAAAAAATAAAAAAACTCGCGGGTAAATTTTCTATCCATTTGGATTTATCCGAAAAACTCTGAATTTCGAGGTCACAGCGACAAAATTAGCGGCAAAACAACTAAACCTTGCTAAGAACAATGTCAGTGGTCCTGAGGAGATTCCACTTCAGTTTCTTTTGAAATCTAGAACTGCTGACAAAATGGGTTTGCCTCTTAGCACGTCGAGTTTCTTTTCGGGACAATGGGTGATGGTACCAAAGCCATATTTATTTTGTTTCTGAATTTTTTTTAAATTTTATGCAGTAAACTGAATTTTGAATTTCAAATAATATGGAATGTAACAATAATAAACTCCGATAAACCCTGTATCCCCAGCGAAAAGAAACTCCGAAAAACACCCTCCGAATTTACGAGGAATAAACTCCGAAAACACGGAATCCTAGCTGTATACAATATCCATTATAATTGTACACACAAAAATTGATGCGAACGTTCCTGCAATCAAGCCCGTGCAAGAATGTGCACAGCACTAAGATATAAAAACAAGCTATCGCAGACCTATGAGATCCTTACCTGTCACTAAGCAACATTAAAAAAATTGGATCGGAACATGAGAATATCATTTTGCCACACGGGAAACACTTTTAGCTGGATATTTTTCATTTATTTGAAGGAAGACATGATTTTGGGCTGGTGTCTCTTCACCTGGAGCCACGGCACTGGAGCGAACCGCTGCTCGTGCTGAAATCATCATGCCTAACAGACACACCAGACTGATTGCTTTCGTTTGAAAAAGCTGACCAGACACTGGCAGATTTCGCACCCTTACGTCATTAAACCATGAGAACAGCCTCTTCCACGTCCAGGTCGAGGCAAGGCCTAAGATAAATCTTGACAGTGTTGTTTGCATAGCAATCTTCAATCTTCTTCCCCGCACTCAGGATGGTAGATATCGTGCTTTGTGCAAGCTCGAAGTCTGCAGTGATGTCTTTTTTCTTCCGACCGCTATCCACCGCCCTCAAAACCTTCACTTTCGTCTCCAGAAAGATGGCTTTCCACTTCGTCGCCACTTGCAGCACCTCTACGAGTGGCGTGGTTGGCGGTTGGCTTTAGTCGGCACTGATTCTTGATGTCTTGCATAGAGGCCAGCAGCGGCACCCCCCGCCGTTATCCGCTCTGTTCATAGATGGCGCTACCTCCCGAAACGCACATTTTTGCACATCTGGTGGTCTTTTTCTAATTTCATTTCGAAATTACTTTTTGTATTTTTTCTACTTTTTAATAACTTTCATAATATTTTGTGATGCAAGAAAAGTGGGAATTGCTTCGCTATAACCGATACCTCGTCAGATCTCTCGGTTTCGGTTTCGTTATATAACTAGAACTCCCATTCAAATAAAGCATGACCGAACAAACTTGGGTATTAGTTTGCTATATCCGATAATACACTATTCGCGACTCCAGCAAAACGGATGCCGCCAAGTGGGAAAACCGGGAACCAGCCGGACCAGGTCGCTCGCGCCCCTCCGCATCTCTGGTGGCTTTCCCGGACACGTGTTGTCGTCGCGGCGGCGAACAATGTAATTTCACGAAGGTCCGAAAATTTCTTAAGTTTGCCTGAGTGTTCATTAGTGTGGTGAAGCCTCAGTAGATTGTTTCCTTCCATCACGAAGCCCGTTTACTCCGCAACACACGGTCGCATGTTTCGATTTCTTGGATGGGGAGGAGTCGCGGAAAAGCGTTTTGATCTCTTGTCTATCTCGAATCATTCAATGTGACAACTACTTGGTAACTGATAAGTGGTTTCTTTATAAGGATGTAGGACGGTGGACTGAAGACGACAGACGACGTGTTTCACTAGAGGGAACAGCAATGTTGCAGTCAAGTGAATGGGAAGGTTCTATACACCTTTCCAAGAAACGCTCGACCCCAGGGGCAGCAAACCGTTTTCGAGCCCAGTCAATGGGTTTGAGGCTAGACTCTCACCGGCGTCCCTGCTAACCCTAACCGAGTGGAGCTGTGATTTCGATAAGCGCAGCCTGCGTAGGCGCAGTTTCAAACAATGCTGGCGGCTAAATTCTCGTCTTTTCCCGCTGTATTTTGTGTTTCATGGTGCACGTATTTTCCCGAGGTCATCGAGAAAGCATTGTACCACATTTGAAAGAAGAAAAAAAGCAATAAAAAACCTATAAACTATTTTTGTTGGGTACGCACGCGACAGAACGAATGCGACTTGAATGTATAGTTCTAGTTTTTGTGTGTGTTTTTTACGATAAGTTTTGACGGCTCCGCGCGATTCGCCGCATGACAAACGACAAAGCGCTTAGCTGTCAAAAATAAATTACAACAGAAGAGAGCCGAAAGGCATGCATTTTTCACGCTCACAAATAACGTGTTTACCGGTGGACAGGACACGGACATACAATTTAGAAAGTGTTAACATTCGAACAATATATTGTACGTACCACACGATGCAGCGTTATCCGAAAAGAATTTATTTGAGAAAGATCTCAAATAACACAGTCACAGTCGACGACAGTCACATCTTGACGATCGGACGGAATCCAAGATGACTTCGTTTTGGGGCACGTTTCGTGGAGAGCTTCCTTTTTCACAACAGCACCAAGTCAAAGGAACGAACGCGACTGACCCGTTTCCCACCCCAACCCGGACAACTATTTTTGGAGATGACTGAGGATTCTACGCGGATTATCTCTGGGAGGGGGAGAACAATGTTCGCAAAATCGCGTCGAGGGTCGTTCGACGTCCTTCACCTCCTTCGTTTCCCGTGA
Source organism: Ixodes ricinus (assembly GCA_037355805.1). Lineage (NCBI taxonomy): Eukaryota > Metazoa > Arthropoda > Arachnida > Ixodida > Ixodidae > Ixodes > Ixodes ricinus. Next base: position 12,736 of record JAZHYW010031716.1, read on the forward strand.
ATGTCAAGCAGAAAAGCTTGAATGGCAGGCACTTACCAGCCTTATTTCTCACAGTGGAAGATAACACAGAAAGGGTACGCAGCACGCATAAAAAAATTAAGTGGAAACTTTCAAGAGGGGCGAGAAAACGTCGAATGCAAAACCGCAAAAACACAGGTAGAGAACCGCGCTGAGCGGGTCTTCACAGCTCCAAGAGAGTGGCAGAAAATTTCTAGCTGATAGAGGGCGCGAGAGTCGCACTAGCCGCATCAGCATCAGCAACATGGCGGCGGCTCAGTGGCTGCCAGAAACGTGTATAGCTGCATTTCTTAAATTTGGTTGTGCCCGATTAGCTTCCAAGTTTGAGCCACCCACGCCGGTCGGTGCGTGCTGGCTATTTATCTTGGCTGCTTTTTGACCGAAAAAGCCTTTGGGCCCTACTGAAGGAGTTGGGCAGGGGTGGAAGCGCTTGCGCCAATTGCGCCACCCTGCGCCAATTCAACTCTCCTGCGCCAGCCTGCTCCAAAACGCCACTCTCTCAGCTTTTTTTTTTTGTGTTTTCTTTTAAATTTAGCGGAAAACGGTCGGCCACTGGCCACCATGTGGTGTGTACTTTTGTTTAGGCGTCGGTGCGGTGGTGACTCCGTACCAACTCCGACTGGGGCTCCGAACCACGTGTAACCGCAGGGCGAGGCGCTCGATCCTTAGTTCATCGAGAGTGAGATGTCGATTTTGACTACAATGAGCTTGATATACGAACACTGACGCGCTTTGGTATCGGGGCATAGTTGGCTGGCGCGGTTGAAGCGCGTACATGCAGTTGCCCGTGGTCCCGATTTGCCGTGATCGTGGGAGCTGGTGTCCCGGCACCGGTGGGCTACCTCGGCCATCAACATGAGCAGAAGTAATTGGTTCCTACTAGCTTTACCTGTTATTTGGTAGCGTATCCATATTTTGGCGCTTAGTCAATGCTAAGTGTAACTGCAAAGAAAAAAAAGTGTATTTTTAAACAGCCTAATTAGGACAAGCATGTCACAAAACAATTTTTCCGCCAAAAGCAAAATTTTTTACAGCAATATTTATTGCGCAGGACTGATTTTAGTTTGCGGCTATTTCACCCGTTTTGAATCGCGCGCCACAAAGTTCCTATTACACGTCACAGAGTCTCTGCTACACGTCACGGAGTGACGTATACCAGCTACTCCGCGGGCGTCGAAAGAGCGGGAGTTTCAAATGCGGAGAGGTTGGGACTCCGACTAAATTACGTTCTGTGGCGTAAATATTGCTAGAAAAAATTTGTTTTTTCGCGGAAGATTTGTTTTGTGACATGCTTGTCCCAATTAGGCTGTTTAAAAAAACACTTTTTTTCTTTTGCAGTTACCCTTTAAGAAACACGCACTATGTTAGTTACTTTATACATAGTGGAACCTGGAGACTGAGGTATGCAAGGAAAACTTCGAGGACGAGAAAAGAGGACTAGACACTGTCTCAAACGCAGCTAAAGACTTTTATTCCGTGCCCCTCCTTATATACATCCTCGATGTCGCCAAACTTCCCATAGAACCGCAAAGACCTCAATAGGGTTCACTTTGACACAACCGTACAGACAATTGAAACCTCACAGCAACCAGGGATCACTTCGGTCACAAGCCATCCAACTGAGAACAACAGGGGCACTCAAAGAAACAAAACTACGAAACCGAAAACAAAGAGATAAGGACGTCATTCTTTCCTCTGAGGGTTCACATTCACCACAATTGCACCGATTCACAGATCTACAGTACACTCCGGTCACAAACCATTCAACGGAAAACAACAAAGCGCCGTCCAGCGAAAACGAAATCAGCAACCGGACACCCACTAACGATAAGAAAGGCATCTTCTCCTCCCTCGCTTAACATACCAACATACGTTTGTTTTTCTTTATGAACGCAGTTAAGAAACACGCGCTATGTTAGTTTCGTTTTGTTTTTCTCTGCGAGCACATTGCACATGCGCACAACATGAGTAAAAATAAATGGTCTTTACTAGTTTTACCTGTTATTTGGTAGCTGTACCATCATTTGGACGCTTAGTCGTGAAGAATCGCGGGCACAGGCACACGTGTTCTATTAGTGGCTGTGATATTTTTAAGACAATATATTTTTCCATCTAAAGTAATATAGATATAGCTTTTTGTATGTTGACTTGGGTGTAGGGATTGCTGTATTCTATGAACAGGGATTAAGAAGTTAACATGCAACTGAACGAAGCATAC
>JAZHYW010031718.1:0-18927 GCA_037355805.1 Ixodes ricinus
AGGAACGTCGGCAGGGCATCTTGCAGCTCATTGCAGGACTTGCCACTGCAGTGCCGTGTTCAAGGACATCACCATCATAGCCACTAATAACAATCCTCATGCGCGCGAGATGCTCGAGGCGCTTGCTATCGAAGAACACGCGAGTGGGTGCGTCAGCACCCCATCCATCACTATTCACAAAAAGGAGAGACAATATCTACGGTGCGTCACGGTCCAGGAAATGGCAGCATGAGCTTGTGGCGGGTAAATTTAAAAGATTAGTTTAGGGTTGGGTAATGTGAAAATTTTGTTAACACACACATGCATTATTATATTAGTATAATAGGTTTTAATATGTAGTAATTTTTGTTGGTGTCTGAAACACGCAAGGAAAAAGAAGTTCCCACTAAATAATCGTTGGTAGTCAGCTGCCTTTTCTCTCCTGTCTCAATTTCTCTATATATCTTCCCCTGGTTCAAGCTGTCCAATATACAAGTATGTACCAACACGCTCAACTATCAACCGTTACTCAGTTTCTTTCTAGTTATTTGAGCCCCTCCTTCCTACGCATTCAATCAATGGCCCCGCAGACTCTAAGCCATCTTATTGCCACCACCACGTGCCAAGGTAGGCTACTAGCACGTAGCATTAACAAAAATATCATCCTAGATGATGTAAGGCAAGTCTTCGGCCTTATAGCTCCGTCGCAGGGACATGCTATGCGAGTAAGCAAGATCCTCAGGTCAGAGACTTGGCGACAACAACGTCTTCTCACAGATTTTCTACGTGCCAAGTGTCCCCACTACAATGTTTTTATTAACCACCTGACTATCGCAAGGCATTCAACAGAGACCATGTGGACAACGCAGTATCTCCCATACTTCAAGGAGCACATGGCAAGGAAGGACAAGGAACATCCAAAAAGACAGGCCCTTCAAGTCATCGGAGATATCAGTATCTCAAATAAGGCGAGAAACATACTAGAACAAGGGCCGAAGTTTGCTCTACCACCACGGCTACAGCCCATTGACAAGGTTGCCTTGGTCAGAAACATCGCATCCAAGGCTCAAGATGAGAGCGCTTCAAGGATAATCAGTGAAGGGATTGACTGCATCGCAAGCCAAAGAAGCTCAGCAAAAGTAAATAGAAGCTTTGGTACCACAATACATGAGCTCATCAGCAAAGAACTTAAGCTCTGTGTTTCTGATAAGGAAGGCGGGTTTGTGGTCTTAGATTCAGACGCATACGAAGAAAAAGCTGCTGCTGCAATGGCTAAGAACTTCATTCAGGTGGAAGAAAAAAGAAGCAAGAAGTCTAAACCAGCAGCCCTGAAGCTACTTGATAAAAACGAGCTTAACAGCCTCCGCACAAAAATAAAGAAAACGAAGAAGGGACATCTGCAAGTGTTTTTCTCAGCAAAAACACATAAGGAAGGCATACCGTTTCGGGCCATTGTGTCGGAACGAGGAACCTGGCAAGTCCATCTATCAACGTTCCTGGCGAAACAGTTGTCCTTGATAGAATCCGACGATCCGTACAGAATTAAGAATTCGGAACATTTAATTGAATATCTTAGGAAGAATGGAGAAAGCGTCACATCTGGATTTTCCATCGATATCCAAGAGATGTATTACTCAATCCCACACAGTAGACTCATGGCAATTCTCCGAACCACCATCGAGGAGCAGGGCTCTACAGCGTTTCAGAATACTGCTGGACTAAGTGTGAGCACCTTTTTGGAACTATTAGGTATATATTTGACTTCCACTGTAGTAGACTTTCAAGATCAACAATATGTACAAAAGAGTGGAGTATGTATAGGGTCTCGGGTAGCGCCGCAATTGTGTGACTTATTCCTGGGGGCATGCGGAAAGATCATCGCAAGTAATCTGACAGATACAAGGGTCACAGCCATCTTCCGATATGTGGATGATTTTTTAGTACTTTGTGCCACAGAAGGTGATGACCAGAGTGAAGAATGCAAGGATACTACTCTGCAAGTGTTTCAAGAAAGTTGCCCCGAATTGGTGTTCACACATGAATCACCTGTGGACAAAAATATCAAATTCCTAGACCTCGCGCTAATTTTCCAACAAGGGCACGTTTGCTGGAGGTATGAACCCCGGTCAGCAAAAGGGTTTCTGCCGTTTACCTCTGGCCACTCAAGAACTATTAAGCGAGGTATCGCCAGCACGGCGTTAGTGTCTGCCTTAAACAAATCATGTAAACACCAGATAGGGCAGAGCTTTGAAAAACAGATGTCACGATTACAGAATTCGGGATACCCACCAAGTATCTTGGTACCCGTTTGTGAGACCATCTGCAGAAACTTGAAGAGTGAAAAGTCGAGCAAAAAAGAAAACGAGGGAACCCGACGGAAGATCGCTGTGCTACCATACGTTCACGGGATAACACACAAATTGAAAAAGATCGCCGCGAGGAATGAGATCCAAGTAGTATGCTCCGCGCCTAATAAAGCGTACTCCATGTGCAGACGAGTTAACAACAGAACAGGCAAAGAAAAAACGTGCGACATTGCCCACAGAACACAATATGTACCATGCATGACAGGAGTGGTTTACAACATTCCCCTTTCATGCGGGAAGTGCTACATCGGCCAGACGGGCCGCTGCATTAACGACAGAGCCCGCGAGCACGCAACATCCCTTACAGGAACGTCGGCAGGGCATCTTGCAGCTCATTGCAGGACTTGCCACTGCAGTGCCGTGTTCAAGGACATCACCATCATAGCCACTAATAACAATCCTCATGCGCGCGAGATGCTCGAGGCGCTTGCTATCGAAGAACACGCGAGTGGGTGCGTCAGCACCCCATCCATCACTATTCACAAAAAGGAGAGACAATATCTACGGTGCGTCACGGTCCAGGAAATGGCAGCATGAGCTTGTGGCGGGTAAATTTAAAAGATTAGTTTAGGGTTGGGTAATGTGAAAATTTTGTTAACACACACATGCATTATTATATTAGTATAATAGGTTTTAATATGTAGTAATTTTTGTTGGTGTCTGAAACACGCAAGGAAAAAGAAGTTCCCACTAAATAATCGTTGGTAGTCAGCTGCCTTTTCTCTCCTGTCTCAATTTCTCTATATATCTTCCCCTGGTTCAAGCTGTCCAATATACAAGTATGTACCAACACGCTCAACTATCAACCGTTATTGAGTGCCTTGGAGAAGAAAATGGAACTTGCGTCACTTTGAACATTGGAATCAAAACCTGAAAATGTCGTTAGAAATGCTGTTCATTGTGAATCGCACAAGTACGAGTTACGAAATCCATGCTGTTGCTCAAAAAGAAGGTTTTGCGAGTGTGAAAAAATGTATGATGTTTGGGTAAAGTGTGTGCTCCAGGAGCTTAGACGGGACACTGGTGGGGGAAATAGGGCGTGTCGGAGTGATGGTTTTAACGACGAAATATATATAACCCTTAAAATACAAGAAATTGTAATGGACCATGTAGAAAAATACAAATAGCTGGAGGTATGGCTCAATGGGGGGAGGAAATATCGAGAGGAACACGAAGGAAATATAATTAGAAAAGGGGAAATAAATAAAGCCATAATGAAACTCAAGGCCGTAGAATTATGAAGTGGGGAGAGCTATATGCGAAGGGGTAATTATGTCTGGACTATCTTTTGGCAATATGATTGAACATTCAATCAGGATTGGAAATTTGACAAAGGAGCTTGGTCAGATTGACGCATGGGACCGCGTGGGAACACAACAAATGAGGTGGTACAGGGGACATGGGCTGGTTGTCCTTTGAGAGCTGAGGGGCAATTATGAAACTGCAATTCGAACAAAAGTTTAAATAAAGTGGAGGATACGCGATAGGCTTGGGAAGGATACAAGCAATTAAACACGACCAATTTTAACATAAAATGGCCGAACCGAGCTCGAAATCTGAGATTTAAATACCTACACACCTGTTATGAGGTTGAGCAGACTAGTTCAGCGGAAAAGAGAGTAAACAACAAAAGTAGATGGGAAAACTGTGCGAAAGGAAGATTGCAAAATAAATCAGCTTTAGCAATTTACAGAACTACAGATACAAAAGAAGGACATAAATGAATAAGAGCTTGATAATTCGCGGGAAAGCTTTTACTGTTTGAGGCTAGAACAGGAAAGTTAATGACAAAAACATATAGGGCTAAATTTTAAGAAATACACACATATGCGCTGTATGCCACATTGATAGCGAGATGCTAGGTTATGTGGATTTGAAGTGCACGGTCCTTCGTCCTGCCCTCCCTAAAGGGGTCGCGGATTTGGCGGGAGTGCTGGGTTTTGCTGGCGAGAACGGGAAAACAGAGTAACGAAAGATTATAATCACTAAAAAGTAGGTTAGGAGATTAGTAGAGAAGGCCTAGAGAAGCGTCATAACACACGCAATTGATGGGGTAGGTTACTTCACGAAAGACGTAATTTATAGCAAAATTTAAAAGGGAGGGGCGTAAACGCCTCTAAGCTATATGTGTGTGCAAGCTACCACCCGACACAGAGGGTACAATTAACGTCATCTATTCATTCATCCACCCAATGTTAGAAGTCATACGCTTGCTGGAAGTGTTCTGGTCCTCTTCACAATGCCTCGCAAGAACGACAACGTCTTCACAACGCCTCGCAAGAAGCAGCGTATGGCTAGAGACGTTTCGCAAGTACGGCTTCTGTGCGCCGCCATCTTGCTGCCAGGTGTGGGCAGATCGTCTCGATAGTCAAGCATTGCTGAGGCGTACCCACGGCTTCAGCAATGCTTGACTGTCAGACGATCTAACCACACCAGCAGCAAGATGGCGGGGCCCAAAGGCCGTACCTGAAAACGTCTATAGACAGAGAGGCAACGTCGGCTCGTTCTGCTACGACCAAGGGCTAAGTCAGGGATTGCGTTCGTCTCAATCAAATCAACCGAATATGGCCTTCATAGAAGAAACGTCAAGTGCTATCGTATTTCGACGTAGTCTGCAGCAAAGCAGCGCAGAAACAACCCTGTTTTTTTCTGTATTTCTTTTTTTTTTACCGTCGTCAAAAACGCATTATAAAAATAAAAGAATCTTGAGTGTAAAAATACACCCAGAAAACAAGGAACCTGGTCATATCCCGAGGATATCGCTCACCAGTCCGGATTCCATGCTGCGCCAAGATCCCGGGCAGCGACCGCACTTGCGGGAAGGACTGGAAGTTGTGCACGCCCTGGTGCAGTCCGTACATGCCGTTCTGGTGCTGCGGGAGCCCCGTGAGCAGGGACGCCCTGCTCGGGGAGCAGCTGCTCACGGAGGTGAAGGCCTTGTCGAAGACCACTCCTCTCCTGGCCAGCTCGTCCAGGTGGGGCGTCTGGCACACCGTGTTGTTGTACACCCCGGTCTCGAAGCCTCCATCGTCGGCTGCGGAAGGTGTCTCCGTGAGATTCCTTCGCGGTTTGTTTCTTTGTTTGTTTGGGTTTGTCCGGAGGAAGGGGGAATAGCCGGGAGAGATGGGGTCCTTCTTCACGAGGCATGCTGCTACGGATTTAATTCAAAACTTTACATTTAATTCGATCATTCGATAAACCCGGTAAGCAGAAAATGCATCCCCAAGTATCAAGGTTTTCTGAGCCAAGAATCTGGTTTTTGTCTGGCACTTTAGGGCTCCAAAAAAGCCCCCAAAAGCGAAGGTAGAGCCTAAATTGACATCCTTTGGCGAGAGTTGGTATTTTGGCTCTAAATTGCCAAACAAGTACCAGAGTTAAGGCCCGTTCACACTCTTGCAACCGAGTACAGCCGAGAGAGACGAGACTTGTTAAAACCTGTTAAAATTTCTTAGGACGAGACGAACACACCGGCACGCTGGCGCCATCTATGCGGTGACCCTGGAACTGCATTTCGCAAGAGCGAAGGTTTTGCGGTATTTGCGAGTTCAAATGTGCGTAATACCTATAAGAAAGGTTCGTTTATAACGTTGACAAAAGTGTCTCGAGCCACGAAAGAAAGGATAATCACGCGGGAAAGAAATGGAAAATATGCCGGACGCGCCAAGTGTTCACAGTGCCACCCGATAGGTGGCGGCAGTGTGGTCTCATCTCGGACCGCTGAGGATAGACCTAGAGAAAAGTGGGCTGGATTCGACCTTCGCAGAGTAAATGAAATCAGCAATCCTTACCGGGATTGATGTATGCGGATGATATCGTACTAATGGCTAACAACAGGATAGATTTACAGGAATTAATGAGCATCTGTGGTAGGGAAGGGGAGGAATTAGGTTTAATTCAGTAGTGAAAAATCAGCAGTCATGATTTTTAACGATGATGAAGTTGAGAGGCTGAAGATACAGAATATTACAGTGGAGAGAGCTAGTAAATACAAGTATCTAGGAGTATGGATATGTGATGGTGCAGCGACATCTCAGTGAGCATGAAAAGTATATAATAGGTAAGGGCAACAGAAATGCAGCTGTAATGAAAAATAGAGCACTTTGTGAATTACAACAGGTATGAGGTGGTGAGAGAGATTTGGAAAGGGGTCATGGTGCCTGGTTTAACTCTTTTGGAAACGCAGTGCTATGCATGAAATTCGAAGTGCATGCAAGACTAGAAATAAAACAGCGCGGAGTAGGTAGGCTGGCTTTGGGGGCACATTGCAAAACGCCAAACCAGGAGTGCAAGGAGACATGGGATGGGCGTCATTTGAGGGCAGGGAAGCTGCGAGCAAGATAGAATTTGAGGATCGGTTGAGGCAAATGGATGGGGAGCAATGGGCACGAAAGGTTTTTAGCTTTTTATACATGAGGAGTATAGACACAAAGTGGAGACAGCGCACTAGGAAATTAAGAGGAAAGTTTTTAGGGTTATAGTGGGGTTACGGAAGAGCAGGTCTCCGTTAAGAAGAAAGTTAAGGCCACAGAAAGAGATCGGTGGCTAGAGGGAATGCAGACAAAGAGGGCTCTGGAAAGCTATAGATTAAACAAAACAGTTATTGCCAAAGAAAGCATTTATGATAATTCTAGGGGAAGCCCATTGTTGTTTGAGGCAAGGACAGGTGTTTTGCGAACCAGAACATACAGAGCGAAGTACCAGGAAATGGATACAGTGTGCGCTGCTTGTGGAGAGGTGGACGAGACGGCTGAGCACTTGATACTCTACTGTAAAGGGCTTCACCCTATGCCTACCGAAGACAACATAGATTTAATAAAGTCATTGGGTTTTAGAGACAGCGAAGGAAAAGTGGATTACAAGACAGTAGAGATTACCAAGCAAAGATTAAGTGAATGGTGGCAGAAAGCACGAGAAAACTAGGTATTTTCTTATTAACTGATGGCAAGGGGGTTTTATAGCCTCACTTTCTGTTCAGTGTGGAGTGTATATAGTTTTCACATTTAAATATTCTAAGCTTAAATGGTAAGACAAATTGGCTAGGTGGCGTAAGCTACTGCCCGATCCAAAGGGCTCAGCCGTATTCATCCATCCATCATCCATCCATCCATCCGTTGTAAGAGGTTTCAAGGAACTCCAGTTTTAAGAGGGTCGCAAGAGTGTGAACGGGCCTTTAGGCTTCACTGACTGGTTGTTTGGTTGTCGCTTGGCTTCTTTGGGTCTCAGTTCCCTATATAGGAATGCCAGACTTCACTTTTGGTTGTTCGATGTCCACCTGGCAACTTTGAACCTAAATTGCCAAACATGTGCTAGGATGGTTGCTTGACCAATCAAGGGTATTCTTGGCTCATATCTGGTACTTTAGATATTATATGGCGATCCAAAGAAAATCCAAAGAAATGTACTTTGGCACTAACTAACGCCTCGAAGCAACACCTTATTGGGCCCAAATTGGGCCCCTAAAATTGCCATATACTTGGGTCAAGTTAGGCGTTTCTCTAACGTGCTGCCGAGTCCTGCAGGTGTCATGCGTGCGTTTCGATTTGTTAGGCTTGGTTAGGGAGAGCCTTGCTTGAATTCGGATGAGTTACATCCACGACACACTCATTTTCTCCTCGGATTTATCAAAATGATCGAGATAATTAAGTTCAAATTTATTCGGGACCCGCGACGTCGTGAGATCACTCGGGGAGCTACGCTCGTTAGTCGGGACCTGCAGGCTGCTCGCGTCGACAGTCGCCGGCTGTTGCAGGCTCTCGTAAGTCATGCTTGCGCTTCTCTCTCGCCCCCTCCTTGTGTTGCCGAGCAAAGACGTCGGGCTGCGGATCGCGTAGTCCGGGGCTCGGTTCCCACTGCGCTGCTTAGCAAATCGCTCTCATTTTGATTGCCCTACTTTCCAGAGTAAAGGTCGCGTTTTTGTTTTTCTTCGAAACTTTTGTCGGTGCGTCTTTATGATGGTGCGACTTATTCCTTTGTAACCGCGGTTTAGGGTGCCCGTGTTACAGGGGTATTACTACATGCATTGGGGTTGTATTTCTCATCCGATTGGTTGAATAGAATATTACTTGCTCTCGCTTGCGCATTAAATTACGGTCACAATAAACATATGGTGTGTGTGTTTTTTTTTAAGGCACAGTTTTGCGGTGCCGATGGTACAAATATATTTTTAGGTTTTGCAGATTTCTTTAAAAAGAAGTCGTGAAAGTTACAATAATGCAGTTTGTGCAGGTGAGTTATGGTTAGGAGGGCATAGTACAGGGGGCAAATCATCCCAATAAGCCGGTTAATTAACTAAAATATGTGAATTAAGTTTTTAATTGGTGAAATAGGCATATCAGTCCGATTAGAAACATAGGCAGAGCGTTATTAAAAACCACTGATTGAATTAAGTTTAGAAATACTTGGACCACGTGAGAAGCACGGTGGTGCGCTAAAGTTCTTACTCGTGCAGCAGGCGCAACTACCGATAAGATAAAGCGCCCGCGAGGTTTCTTCCTCTTTTATCGTCCGCGTTTATCTCCGATAGCATTGTGCCTGTTGCATGAGTGGTAACTTTGGCGCACAATTGCTCTTCCCACGCGCTCAGTCTTTACGAAGATCACTGATGCAGTAGTTTCTGATTACGCTAAGTTTCTAATTGGATTCTTGGTGATTTCAATTACCCGAATAGTAATTGGTCCACCTTCTCATCCACTTCCACTTCCACTCAAGAATTTATAGATCTTTGCCTAGATTACAATCTAACAACTATAATTACCCAGCTTATTAGAATTACGGATTGCAGCAGCAATATACTCGACTTGTGCTTAAGCCAGGATCATTCGCTTTTCAGCAGTTTCACCAGGAATTCGCGACCATCTTGTCATCGATATAACACTATCTCTCTCTGTGCCTCGGCAATCACACTTTTCCAAATATATTCGGGATTACGCTTGAGCTGACTACGTGTCCATCAACTCATGCCTCGAAGACTTGTACCAATCATTCTCTGTTAATTTCGAGGAAAAAACAGTCTATGAAAATTAGACTTTCTATAAAAATAAGCTAACCCACTTAGTTGAGCGTGTCATTCCACTGACCCACATCATATCCGATAGCTGTCACCCGTGGTATAATAAAACAGATCATAGTCATGCTAACAGGAAAAACTTTGAGGACGCTTCAGATTCGCCTTTAAGAATGGAACGTAATAGCGAAACATATAAACATAAAAACTCCCGCTCGTTCCCTAGCCGTGAAAGCATGCCTTGCGTTTTGGCTCACTATACCGAAGGGTCGTGGGTTTGAATCCCGCCTACAATTCTTCAAAACTTTTATAAGGCAAATGAATTACTTTATAGAGTGAAATCATTTGAGACATGTGGCGACCTTTGATTCGCGTAACACGTAATGTTTTTTAATCACCTACATTCCACGCGTGGCGTCACGCTTCACGTGAGCGTTGTGGGCTGTTTGAAATTCCCGCGCGAGGTCATGTGGCTGTGACTTTATGACCTCATCGACCGATCCTGGATTTCAGCGCACGCCGCCGACGCCGGCTTTTCTGCGACACGAGCTCTTTAACGCTTTCGCGCTAAAAACGATCTTTTAAACGAGCCAAGTCGGTCAACAACTCAGTCTCGTGGGATGCACATCGTGTGTATGCTAGGACATACAAAAACCACCATTACTGATGCTAAACTCAATTTTTATACTCATGACCTCCCCAACATTTTAGCAAACAAACACAAAAAGTTCTGGGAAGTGGTCAACCCAGCACTGTCACTTCCTTTGCAGTTAATAAATAACGACGGCATTCCACTTTCAGGTGAAGATGGCTCTCTTTATTTTAGCATTTTCTTCACGTCAATTTTACTAACGGAGACTTATTAAACGTTCCCGACTCGTCCCTATTACCTCACCCTCAGACCAATCCTATCTATAATTGACCACGCAGGCGTATTGAAAGCAAAAGACAACCTAAAGGTATCATCAAGTTCTGGGGATCACCAAATTAACTCGAAGGTATTAAACACATTTCCTTTGTTTTCCTCTGGAACATATTCTCACAGTACATCGAGCTTTCCATAGTTCCGCGTGACTGGAAAATCACTAACGTAATCCCCGTTCACAAAACTGGTGACCGCCAACTCATAATTAACGTCTCATTTCTCTCACCGGTGTTCGGTCTAAACTCTTGGACCATATACTGCTCTCAAATATAATAAGCTTCCTTGGCTCTCATAACCTTCTTTTTGAACATCTGTAGAAATTTAGTCAATCTTACTCGTGTGAAACCCAACTAACCGCCTTCCTTGCGGACATTTATTCAAGCTTCGATTCGAATCTCCAAACTGACGCCATTTTCATTGACTTCTCCAAAGCATTCGACAAAGTTCCTCATCAACGTCTTTTAACGAAGCTTACCGATATTAATATTCACCCCTCCGTTGTGAAGTGAATTTCTGAATTCCTAATTAACCGCGCATAATATTCCTCCGTTAACAACGTAAAATCCCCCCCCTCTATATGTAACCTCAGGCGTCCCCCAGGGAATTGCATCTCGGCCCCCTTCTCTTCCTGAACTACATTAATGATCTCCACCATAAAATAGCTGTGCGCCTGTTCGCCGACGACTCTGTAATATACCGACCCATTATTTTATACCATGATCATCTAATTCTCCACGGAGATCGTCTGTAATTCAGTGGTGCAAAAATGGCAAATGGCGCTAAACTTTAATAAATGAAAATCTCTGTCCTTCTCCCGCAGCTCACGTGCCACATCATTTTAGTATTACCTTGGTAACACTCTACAGGCTCATCTTATAAATACCTGAATGTTCATCTCACGTCTGACCTCTGTCACTGCTGATACTAACCGTTCTTTCGGACATTTGCGCCGTAACCTCAAACCTGCTACACCCTCCGTAAAACGACTAGCGTATACTACTCTTACAAGATACAAGTTAGAATATGCCTAATCTATATGTCTACATGTAGGATACATCACAAATTATCTAGAATCCCTTCAAAACATATCCCTTCTTTTTATTTCTAATGACTACTCAACATATATCAGCATATCAGGATTACGCCAATCGGCTAACCTCCACTCACTTTCCCTTCGCCGCCAAGTGTCACGCCTTCTCCTTCATCAAATTTTCATATTATAAAACCCACCTCAGAGAATCATTCCTATCACCTCCCCACCGTAGTTTCCTTCGTTTAGATCACCTATATAAATTACGTCCAATTCGGTCATCAACTTGTTTCTCATTAGACTTCCACACTACCTTTGGCTATTGAGGATTGGCACTTACTACCTCAGAACATCGTTTCTATAAATGATACTAATATGTTTGTTGAACCCATTACCCTATTTCTATCTAAGTTATATAATGAGAACTAGCTTATGTTTGTGCTTACTGCTTCATTTTTAAAGCCCCACGGGCCCTCAAAGAAAATATAATGATGATGATGATGTTTATTTTCACAAATTAAAAAGTTAGTTAACTCACTTTAGTTAATTATTTCACTTATAGTGACGATCCGTCCCCTATACTATCTCCTCCTGGCCGTATAACGCACCTGCGCCAACAGCGTCAGTGTAGGTTTGACGGGTTCTACAAAACAAATCCAATGGCTGCGTGCGCGAACTACAAGGGGCGCTTTTCTAGCTATCATCATCATCGTTTGTGACGTCGCGGGTAGGACAGACCGCTGGACAGAATAATGTTACTATACTATCGTTTGCAGCTTGGGTCCAGACGCAGCGCCGATGCTCAGCGCGAGCTCCGGGCTTCCAGCGTCCCTGCCAAGCACGCGCGCTCGTACAGTAGAGGCACTGTTCAGGGCCACACGCTCGTGCTTGTAGCATCGGCTGCGTCTGGACCCAAGCTGAAACGAAATATAGATTAGCGTCAGTTAAAAGTTCCTGCTCATAGACGCTGCTTGACAGAGGCAGAACGCCCCCCCCCCTCACTCACGTGCTGCGGTTTGCCTCCCGTCGTTCGAAGCGCCACTGCTTTTGGGGCGGCCGTTTCAGAGACTATAGTTGGATAGGGCGTGCGTAATGCCGTGTTGTGAGGCCCTGTGAAGCAATATCGTCGGGATCGTCGTCATCTCACTCTTTTATCGAAATTTCCGAAAACCATGAGGACATAACGGATCGCTCATGACAGGAACAAGGCTAGGGAAAGAGGAGAGTGTCCAAATCGGCGCGGGAAAAAGAACCGCACAAAAGAGGAAGCCAGCTGGGTGTAAGACGTGTGTTTTGCGTCGTCGGATAGCTAGCCGGACCAGTGGCATTTACCATGTCTTCGATTTACAGGGTGCTCAAGCTGCTCGGTTACAAGCTCGACCGCAAGCCGGGAGACATAAAGGCCCGCTGTCGCGAAACCGCCGCCCGGCCAACACCGGCGCCAACCCCTGGGGGCTATGTTGCACGTTCTGGACTCCCAGGAGACTAGGGAGAAGCGAAGTGACGTGAACAACGCTCTTTGGATGTTGATTGGTGGAGTCACTGATGACGGTATCTGCAGAAGATACGTTAATTCACACCTACGTCACTTCCTTCTCCCTAGTCTCCTGGAGTCCAAAACGTGCAACATAGCCCCCTGGAGCTCCACTATGGGGGTGCTGGGCTCCCTGCGCCACCTGGAAAATCGGACGGCTCGCATGCAAGCTGGGCACGCGGGGAGCCCTCGAAGCCGCTTGAGACTGGCCTGCGAGAAGCAAGTCCAGCAACCTCACGGCGTTGACGCAGAGGAAGCGACTCATCGCGTAGTCGAAGGCCGAGTGCTAGGCCTGGCGCTCTTCACCCTCTTCACCGTTTCATCATTATCGCCATCATCCACACAATTCATTTGTACCATACTATTTCATCATCATTAGAAGCGACGCCGCAGGCCTGAAAGTATGGCCGATTTGCCTTTCTGCGGCGCCGCGGCTGTCCTGAGCTAAAATAAATATGTCATATCATATATAGAAATATATAATATAATTGTTTGTCTTTTGATTTCGCGCCCAGCTGATTGAAAGCAGCAGTGTGCCTAGAATTCAGTGTTTCTAACTGCTCAATCGGGATGACGCGGTGTATGGGCCGCTGTTGCCACATGAGCGTCGAGGAGGCGAAAGCGTCGATCGTTTGCAAGCGTCGCCAGACTTTGCTGAGCCTCAATGGCCGCTTTCTTTATTTCTGCAGGCCAACTGACGCGTACTCATGAGCAATAATTTGCGCCCGAGGTGTCCGCTATTAAATTGCACACGCTCCCCATAGTTACAGTTGCTCCCTTTCTTAAATGCAATCTCCAAGAGCACGCTGATGATGATTAAAGCCCCTTCATGTTTCAAAAGTAGCGCAAAGTGCGTCGAAGCACGAGGCACGTGCAGCCCTTGGGAAGATCATGGCGGCACAGCGCAGCACCGAGCTGCAGTGTGTTAGGAGAGGGCACGTTGCAATATTGGTGAAGCCTAGTCATAAAAAGTTTAAACGATGTTGTGGCCAACGTGACCGCAGATCTCTCTGGCAATTGGTGCGCGTGACATGTCACGTGTGAGATGGATGATTGATTGTAGAAGGATTCTTTGCAGGCTTGCGCGCGTCCGTCCGGTAGGTTTTATCAGATCAAAGGCTAGACGTGAAGCAAG
The DNA here is from genome assembly GCA_037355805.1 of Ixodes ricinus. Taxonomy (NCBI): domain Eukaryota; kingdom Metazoa; phylum Arthropoda; class Arachnida; order Ixodida; family Ixodidae; genus Ixodes; species Ixodes ricinus. The sequence continues at coordinate 13,973 of JAZHYW010031718.1, forward strand.
CAGCACCGTCCGGTATTGGCGGCGAGATGTTTTGGTGGCGCCCTCCTATGGTTACCTTTCGTGACGTCATTACCTTGTGAACAACAAGTTTGAAGGTGTTTGTAAAGAGCATGGTGGAAGCTTGATATCACAGCACTCTCAAACCAACACTGCCAACACCGTCAAAATTAAAGTTCTTCCATTCCTCTTATTTCCGCCGATGGGAAATCCCTTGCTGACGTCATAGTCAGCATTCAGCCTATCGTGGAAGACCCATGACAGCGACGTTTTCGATCGCTCACGTCGCCAATAGGTTTTATCAGATCGAAGGCGGCGTGAAGACGTGAAGCAGGGAAGCGCTTGCGAGCGTGAATTTGAGGCAGGGGCAGCAGGGGCCGGGGTTCAGGGGTTCAGAAAACGAAAGCCCGGCCTGCCGCCGGGACGCTGATTTCTGCTGGCTACGGGATGGGCGCCTGTAGCGTGGTCGGCTGCCACAATCGAACTGGCTTTTCCTCGGCGGGAGTTACCTTTCACCGGTAAGCCCTTGGTGTATTACGCACACATAGTTTTACGGTAACAGGCATCGATCAACAATTCTCCTAGATTTCCGACGGCCGCCGAACTACGCGAAACAATGGATTTGGGCCGTTGGTCGCGGCGGCGGCTGGACCCCATCGAAGTGCAGCGTGGTGTGCTCCGTGCACTTCAAAACTGCGGACCTCTACAGGAGCGGTTCAGGTGGTTGTCGCCTGAAAAGTGATGCCGTTCCATCCATGGCTTTGCCTGTCCAGGTAAACGATAGCTGTATGACTTCGCTCTTCATATGAATTATAATTAGGTGAGACTATTTTGCCGGCAGCCGGCAAAATAGCCCGGGGAAAAAAATGCTGCCAGTTTCGGACGGCGCGTGTATCACTGGGGAGCTCGTTAACACATCCCCCCGCCTGTGTTAACGCCGCTTCGCGCGGCGACAGTCTGCGGCTGCTCATTAGAAAAAATATTGACCCAATTGGCCTACAAGTACACGCCGCTTCGCGGCTGCCCGCAGGCGGTTCAAGCCCCGCTGTCCTCCACTCACCCCCGGAAAGGGAGTTCCATAGCGAAGTTTCGTCGACAACATTCGTTTTATTTATTTATTTTTTTTTCAGTGTTGATTCTAAAAAAGATATGTCGTAAATATCGCCAAATGCCTCTACAAAACAAACAACTTTCAAAAAAAAAAAAAAAAAGGACACGGTGGATCGAACCAGGGTCCTGCTGCGTATGAGACAAGCACCTTACCATCGAACTACTTGTTTTTCTTCTTTATTGACTGAGCTACCCTACAGCTTCAAATAGCCGTGTTCACAATTCGAGACCCAATGGTGCATAACTGCCGGCACTTTTTTTCCCTGGGTATTGTGCCAGCTGCCGGCAGAATATCCACTTCCTTATAATTACATTACAGTTCTTATTATTACAGAACACGGGATCAATCGCTGTCAACGATGGAAATGACTGCAACCGTATGTAGCCTTACATATTGTGCGCGGCACGAAAGTTAGTATAGCCAGGGCATGGCGCCATTGGCAACTGTTTCTGTTCCTGAGTGCATGATGCGCTTTACAGGGCTGGGCGCGTGCATGGATGTTGCTGCGGAAGTGGAAGTGGTAAGGTATCAGCTATTAGTGGTGTTAGCGGTGCCCATTTCAGCACTCGAGGTGAATGCTCCACAGAGAAAGCAGTTTGTTCTGTGCCATGTATGTAATTCGTTCTGAGCACCATTCATCATTCTCACGATCGGTTCATGATATCTGCTTGAATTAAAAAAGAGAAGAAACCGTCAAAAGTATGTACCAATAATATTTTATTGTAATGATGACAGGTGACCAGTAAGTTATATGTGTGACTATGTTGCAACAAATTCACTTGCACTCATGGTTGCAGATGAGCCAACAGAGGCCAGCTACAGTGAGCCGGAAGAACGATCTGGATGAGCATCGTACCGGCGTGCGGTCGTGTATCACTACTGCGTGGTGCACGTTAAAGACCCCAGGTTAGCGGTTGTACCGCACTGGCTAAATTGTCTCATCTACAGCGAGTGACTCGTCGCAACTTTAAATGGCTGACCAACTACACGCTGTATAAATATCCCCACAACCCAATTTTTTTGAGCCGGAAGAAATGGAGATTCTGGGAGAAGAGACTGTCTCAGTTGTGAGTTACATATTTCAAATAAAATGACACATTATCATCATCTATCAGCTAGCAGTAGATATCAGAAACCAGCCTAATTAATGGCGAATTCCACTGGGCGTTTTGGAGCGCGCCGGGATCAGTTGACCAGATCCAGAATGGAGCACACGATCCGAACGGTGTCGCGCCACCTACGGATCCCCAGTGGAACATGACCACTGCTCCGGGATCGGCGGATGCCTTCCCGTCATTCAACTGCCCGGAAATCCCCTTTTGCGGCCGCTGCGGTCGTTTCGAAGAAGTTTTCGCAATCGTGGCGCTAACACGTGTTCGACGTACGAGCGGCAGGAATGGCTCAGGAGCTTCTAGCAAAGATTACCGGAATGCCCGCAGCGCGGCAAAACCTTCTCCTTCTTGGAAAACGAAACGGCTGTCGAGCCAAGGGGTAAGCAAGCGGCCATTACGAATTCTTCTGAGGCGAGATACCCCGCGTGAAAGGAAGTCACGTGTGTGCGCCGAGGCTGGCCCGGCTGGCTTCCGGTTGAATCCGCCGAAATCGTCGGAGCGACATTTCTTGGATCCAGATCGAGATCTGGAGCGGGAGCTAATCCTAAACGACCAGTGGAACACGTCCGTCTCGATCCCGATCGCCCAGTGAAATAGGCTCGCTCCAGAAAAGTCGATCCCGGCGCGCTCCAAAACGACGAGGGAATTCGCCATAACCTTCTTTCGTCATGTCAAGGCTTGTGCTCCCCATATGCTCACATAAACTAGCAATGATCAGTCAGGACATACAGAACCTGCATTAGTCAAAAGAGCATGTTGGAACCTAGACATATATTGACTTGAGAACCTATTCTGGGAGCATTATGAAGCTGCACTAATGGATGTACGCACTGTTTTCATTTCCACCAGAAGTGAAATAGCTGAGTTAGTTCTTCACTGTTCTTCCAGCTTTTCTCCAAGCCTAGTGCAGCAACCACTGACGTTTCTAAGCCACCCACAAGTTCTGTAAGTAGACATTGTACATTGATTGTTTTAAAGCGCAATTCTAAAAGTTGAACGTTCCGTGCCTGAGTAGGACATGGGAGCGTGTACCACTCTGAGAGATGCTCCTGAGGGCGAACCCTCAGCAACAGAGGTGGGTGGGCAGGAATTTTAAATGGAGAGAGATTAAAGCGAGGATGCAGGCAAGCTGGTTCAAAACTGACATCTTTAACCCTGGAGAGGGGGAAAAAAGGGACAGTACAACTCGAAATCTCCAACACGCAGCTAAAGTTTATTAGACAAACCACGTTCCATTCACCCAGTCTGAAAATGGTTGTGTTGTGGCTCTACACAATAATTTTAGCACATGTGCATAGAGAGTAATGTTTTAACTGCAGTGTTAGAATGTGTTTACCTCAGGTTGTGGTTGAACGAACAGACTCCGGTTGCAGTGAGCTGGAAGAAATGGAAATTCTCGAAGATGTGACCGGCCTGGCTGTGAGTACATATATTTCTAAAAAAATTACTTTTGTTGTTATAATGATCTATCAAGTAGTAGAGCACCAAAAGCAGCTACAGTTAACCCAATCCCATCATTTACAGGGCTTCTGTATACCCACCATGGAGCTGTCATTGCCATCAACAAGCTTGGTAAGGAATTCCCTCAATCTAAGCTGGGAAAAGACTGCATTTTTTCTTCATGAGAGGCACAGCAGTCGCCTTGAGGCAGAGAGAGTGTACGAAGCTGGCATCATCCTTTTCTTCTGTTACGTGATAATTTCTAGGGCAATGAGACAGGTGAAACTATAAGCAATTCATTGTAGACATATATCGTAAAATAATACCGGCAAATATCGGAACTTTTTTTCTTGATGTCTTATTGGTTTGAGGAATATGACAAAATCTCATGCCCATTCGAATGTATCTTATAGCTAAAATATCTTAAGCATAGCTTTACTATGCCGCAAATAAAATGTGGTTTTGTACGCAGTCATCACTTATGCTGGGAGAAATCGCACCACTCTAGTAGATTCAGTGGGTTCATAGATGCAAGCATAGTGGATGTTGCAGCTGCATCGCAAGGAGCTCAAGTTTCTCTCAAAGACCACCTCCAACTAAGATGCTGAATACACCGCTACAACAAATGGCTCTTGCACAGTAATGCTGGATGCAATGCATGGCAATTCTCAGAAGCCAGATCTGACTTCAGCTCGCTCAAATGTAACCGGTCAAAAGCGTTAATCTGTGGCTGATATGAACGTTTGAGACAAAGAGAGTCCCAGGTCCACATTATTGTCTTAAATAAGAAATACAAATATTGGTTACTCTTTGTGTGGAGGTGCATTTTTGTTTATCTACAATGTTTTCGTTTTCTGTCTCCAGCTGTTCTCAGAGCCCAGTGCAGCCAACATTGACACCTCTGAGCCATCAACAAGTTCGGTAAATAGGCATTGCATTATTACGGCCTTGACTGGCCTAGACATCAAAGTACACAACTCTTAAAGTTGAACTTTCTACATCCAAGCAGGACCTGGGAGCACAACACCCACTAATAGGAGCTCTGGACAATGAATCCTCGAAGACAGAGGTGGGCGAAATTTTAAATTCATGGAACTAGTTCAATTCCAGAAGCTTCATCCTGGATCACATGTTTTTCTTAGCTTTACATAATATGCATGCTACTCTGACTTTTTTATTATTATGGTGATTCCTTTCCTACCTGCAACTGCTGAAAATAAACGATGATTTTACTAACATAAACCTTTCTAACGAATCAATAAACATTTTTAATTTGAAATTTTTCTGTTTCGTCT
>JAZHYW010031721.1:0-10504 GCA_037355805.1 Ixodes ricinus
GAGGACACACTGGCGCCATCTATTGGGTGCAGTGTAAATCCTTAGCCGTCCGGCATATTTTCTATTTCTCTCGTGCATTATCCTTTCTTTCTTGGCTCGAAAAACTTTTGTCAACTTTATAAACGAGCCTTTCTTATAGGTATTACGCACATTTGAACTCGAAATACCGCAAAACCTTCGCTCTTGCGAAATCCAGTTCCAGGGTCACCGCATAGATGGCGCCAGCGTGCCAGTGTGTTCTCTCGTCCTACGAAATTTTAAGAGGTTTTAACAAGTCTCGTCTCTCTCGGTTGTACTCGGTTGCAAGAGTGTGAACGGGCCTTAACTCTGGTACTTGTTTGGCAATTTAGGGCCAAAATGCCAACTCTCGCCAAAGGATGTTAATTTAGGCTCTACCTTCGCTTTTGGGGGCTTTTTGGAGCCCTAAAGTGCCTAGACAGAAACCAGATTTTAACTCAGAAAACCTTGATACTTGGGGATGCATTTTCTGCTTACCGGGTTTATCGAATGATCGAATTAAATTTAAAGTTTTGAATTAAATCCGTGGCAGCATGCCCTGTGAAAAAGGACCCCATCTCTCCCGGCTATTCCCCCTTCCTCCGGACAAAGCTAGGCACGCCAGACAAAGCCAAAGCAAACAAAGAAACAAACCACGAAGGAATCTCACGGAGGCACCTCCCGCAGCCGACGATGGAGGCTTCGAGACCGGGGTGTACAACAACACGGTAGTGCCAGACGCCCCACCTGGACGAACTGGCCAGGAGAGGAGTGGTCTTCGACAAGGCCTTCACCTCCGTGGAGCAGCTGCTCCCCGAGCCGGGCGTCCCTACTCACGGGGCTCCCGCAGCACCAGAACGGCATGTACGGACTGCACCAAGGCGTGCACAACTTCCAGTCCTTTCCGCAGTAGTGCGGTCGCTGCCCGGGATCTTGGCGCAGCATGGAATCCGGACTGGTGAGCGATATCCTCGGGATATGACCAGGTTCCTTGTTTTCTGGGTGTATTTTTACACTCAAGATTTTTTTATTTTTATAATGCGTTTTTGACGACGGTAAAAAAAACGAAATACAGAAAAAAACGGGGTTGTTTCTGCGCTGCTTTGCTGCAGACTACGTCGAAATACGATAGCACTTGACGTTTCTTCTATGAAGGCCATATTCGGTTGATTTGATTGGAGACGAACGTCAATCCCTGACTTAGCCCTTGGTCGTAGCAGAACGAGCCCACGTTGCTTCTCTGTCCATAGACGTTTTCAAGTACGGCCTTTGGGCGTCGCCATCTTGCTGCTGGTGTGGTTAGATCGTCTCGACAGTCAAGCATTGCTGAAGCCGTGGGTACGCCTCAGCAATGCTTGACTATCAGACGATTTGCCCACACTCAGCAGCAAGATGGCGGCGCACAGAGGCCGTACTTGCAAACGTCTCTAGCCATACGCTGCTTCTTGCGAGGCGTTGTGAAGACGTTGTCGTTCTTGCGAGGCATTGTGAAGAGGACCAGAACACTTCCAGCAAGCGTATGACTTCTAACATTGGGTGGATGAATGGATAGATGACGTTGATTGTACCCTCTGTGTCGGGCGGTAGCTTGCACAACATATAGCTTAGAGGCGTTTACGCCCGTCCCTTTTAAATTTTGCTATAAATTACGTCTTTCGTTAAGTAATCTACCCCATCAATTGCGTGTGTTATCACGCTTCTCTAGGCCTTCTCTACTAATCTCCTAACCTGCTTTTTGTGATTATAATCCTTCGTTACTCTGTTTTCCCGTTCTCGCCAGCAAACCCAGCACTCCCGCCAAATCCGCGACCCCTTTAGGGAGGGCAGGACGAAGGCCCGTGCACTTCAAATCCACATAACCTAGCATCTCGCTATCACTGTGGCATACAGCGCATATGTGTGTATTTCTGAAAGTTTAGCCCTATATATCTTTGTCTTTAACTTTCCTGTTCTAGCCTCAAACAGTAAAAGCTTTCCCGCGAATTATCAAGCTCTTATTCATTTATGTCCTTCTTTTGTATCTGTAGTTCTGTGCATTGCTAAAGCTGATTTATTTTGCATTCTTCCTTCGCACAGTTTTCCCTCTACTTTTTGTTTGCTCTCTTTTCCGTTGAACTTGTCTGCTCAACCTCATAACAGGTGTGTAGGTATTTAAATCTCAGATTTTGAGCTCGGTTCGGCCATTTTATGTTAAACTTGGTCGTGTTTAATTGCTTGTATCCTTTCCAAGCCTATCGCGTATCCTCCATTTATTTAAACTTTTGTTCGAATTGCAGTTTCATAATTGCCCCTCAGCTCTCAAAGGACAACCAGCCCATGTCCCCTGTACCACCTCATTTGTTGTGTTCCTACGCGGTCCCAGCGTCAATCTGACCAAGCTCCTTTGTCAAATTTCCAATCCTGATTGAATGTTCAATCATATTGCCAAAAGATAGTCCAGACATAATCACCCCTTCGCATATAGCTCTCCCCACTTCATAATTCTACGGCCTTGAGTTTCATTATGGCTTTATTTATTTACCCTTTTCTAATTATATTTCCTTCGTGTTCCTCTAGATATTTCCTCCGCCCATTGAGCCATACCTCCAGCTATTTGTATTTTTCTACATGGTCCATTACAATTTCTTGTATTTTAAGGGTTATATAATTTCGTCGTTAAAACCATTACTCCGACACGCCCTATTTCCCCCACCAGTGTCCCGTCTAAGCTCCTGGAGCACATACTTTACTCAAACATCATGCATTTTTTCACACTCGCAAAACCTTCTTTTTGAGCATCAGCATGATTTCGTAAATCATACTTGTGCGATTCACAATTAACAGCATTTCTCAACGACATTTATTCAGGTTTTGATTCCAATGTTCAAAGTGACGCAAGTTCCATTTTCTTCTCCAAGGCACTCGATAAAGTCCCTCATCAACGTCTTTTACTAAAAAATAAAAAAAATATATTCACGCTTTTTGTTGTCAACTCGATCTTTGAATTCCTGATTAATCGCACCCAGTACTCTTCCATTAACAACGTGGTATCTCCGACCTGTACGGTAACGTCTAGAGTCCCTCAAGACTGACGATTGCGTAATACCTATTCATTTCCACAATAGACCGATTTCACCAGCGAGTATTGCTACGCCGCCGCTGCCGTGATACATTGTGAGACATTTAGTCTCTCTGCAGCGGGGCTGGTGTGGTTGCGGGCGAAGATGCACTGAAGATTTGACTGGCGGCCAGCCTCGCACGGACGGCGTCAGCAGTGTTGTTCCATCGAATTGTTGTTCTTTTGCTCCGCCGTTATGATGGGTTTCACCTGTTGCGTCCCTGGCGGCTGCACCAACAGCACCAGACGCAAGTGTGTCGGGTTTCATAGCTTTCCGAAGGACCGGCAGTTGAGCTGAGAAGAATACATTGCCAAAGTTCGCCGAGCAGGCAATAAGGGACGGTAAATTGGCCTTCGCGTGTTGAAGAAAGCTATAGGTAATCAGCGTTGTGTGCGCGAAAACAAACTCACACGGATTCTGATTGCACCTGTTGTTGCGAATGGATTAGGACAAAACTAACAGAACCCGCGGAGTGACCCTGGGTCGGAGGTGTCGTACGATCGCGCTTGCCTTCGATCTTGGTTGCGTCCTGATGCAGCATCTCGTGTTCTGCACTCATTCGTTAAACACACGACCTTCTTTACCCTTTCTAGATCATTGCTTTCTACGTTTACAATTGGCGCATCATAACCTAAGATGCTTTTGCGTCATAAAAGCCAACCAACCAACGTTTACAATTTTTCCAAGTTTGTGCCCACGACTGGTCACACGAAACCGAAATTATCAAGCTTTTCGTCATAGCCTTTGCTTGTTCGCCAAGTGCACGCGGGTAAACGTCCTAAGGACAAAGCTGGCGAGCCGGTGCCACCAAATGTTTTAAAACCTGAATCGAAAGTAGAAGCAACGAACAGAAACATGAAATAAACTAACATTGGTGCAGCTCACTGTAAACTAATGCCTTGATTACAAACATACCATAGAACTCTTTTTACCAGAGTAAAGAGTCAAAATATGAACAAACAAAAAAAAGCTGCGCAGCGTTCAATGCATTACAAAGCAGGGACAACGTGATCTGAGCATGTCCACAAGGTCAAATGTTGCTCAGCATGTTTGTCAGCAAACCACCATCCAAGAATTTACGTTGCAGGAGCTTACACTAAACGCTAGCCTTATCTTTAACAAACAATCTTGCGGGGTCTTTCTAGTTACATCGACAAGTGTCGGGCACAAAAGATTGCGCAACATTGATTGTTCCTTCCTGAGGCGTGTTTATGAACGAAACCACACGCACATGCAAATCAAACCCGCCACTAACATGCGTGCCGCTGAAGAAACAGCATCACGCCTCAATAAGGGCGTAATTAACCCGTGATTCGTTTTCTCAAAAGGGATTCAATGAACCCGTGGTGATATTGTACAATATTCCCTCTTAAACACTGCAAATGAACTTTGAGGTAAAAGTATGAGACAAGCCGGTGCCCCTTCGAGTGGGTCGCGTGTTCAAACACCAGGGACCGAAAAAGAACTTGGACAGCATACCCATACTTCCTTAGAGTGAAAAAACAGTAAAAACCGGAACACTTCTGCTTGTTCTGGCGGTGTCATCCGTCAACGAGGGAACACGGTGACGGCGGCAGCTAGGCTTTGGACCTGCGTGTACGCACAGCCTCTTTGCTTCCGTCGCGTCCGTGGACTAAAGTTATGGCGGCACCCAAAGTGGCTTGCTCAAGTCCGCGCACGCGCCGTACGGTTGGTGAAATCGGTCTATCGGTGGGACTTTGTTAAAGTCTTCGTTGAAACACCCGGCGTAACCAGGCAGATAATGTGGAAATTTCCGCACAGAACCGAAGCACACGCAGACGCTCTGACTTGTATTCTATGGCGAACAGAACTTTTGCGAGGCATGCAACGCAATCCACGGCACCGAAAAAAAAAAAAAAAAAAGAAAGGCCGGGGAACTGGTTGTATAGAACCAGCTATGGTAAACGTTGATTATATATTTTTAACATTTCGAAAAAAAAAACCGAGACTGGGACAATAAGGGACGGACAAACACAAAGTCTCAAACACAGCTGAATTTTATTTGACAACGAAAGGTGCTTATATAGGCGTCAAATCCTACACAATTCAAAAGAGACGAAGGAAAGAGAGGGAGAAACCTACACAAAACAAAAGAGACGAAAGAAAGAGAGGGAGAATTGGGGAAACCCGTGCCACAAGCAGTACAACAAAAAACAAAAACAAGCATTACAATAGAACAGAGTAGTAGTGGGTTCGTTTATACAAAAACAAAAGCAAAGTAGAAGGACTAAAGTGCATTAGCCCCCAAGAAACCCCATAACAGGAAGGACGCAACGAACAAACGACCAGGAAACAATAAAGCGAAATGACTTAAATCGGACTGACTTAAAATCGGACAAAGGCCTCAACACAACAATTGACAAGACGCGCAGACATCAAATTTGTAGGAACTTTCTTTGTTCTTTATCTATTGTGAGGGATGGCTTATTTACCGCATTTCCATGATTCATGATTGTTATAGATTCTTTTATCAAACGCTTGCGATCATCCTTTTCTGATAAGATGACCGTTGTTGAGTCCCAGTTAGGTAGACAATTATTGCATTCAACTACATGTTTTGATACTTCCGAATAAGGATCTTTGTTTTTGACACAACGTTTGTGTTCGGTGAGACGATCGTTTATACAGCGCTTGGTCTGTCCTATGTAGCATAATCCGCAATCAAACGGGATCCTGTATACTACTCCCGACACGCAACTGACCTCTTTTTCCTTGTGTTTTTTAGTGCATCCTGCTCTGGCGGAAGCAAACGGAGTCAAACGATTCAGTCTGTAATCATTGCTGAAAACCGTGCTGTATACCAATACTTAGTTACCAATCGGACTTTAAGATTCATGCGAAACCTCGATGGGAAATTGTTAGAATAATGAAGGACAGTGAATTTCCTGTCCTGGTTTTCAAAATGAATGCAACCTCAAAAGACACTTTTGGAATCAAGTTTTCTTGAAGGAACATAAGATGGACCTTCCTCTTCGAGTTGTGGTGAATGAGAACGGCACTTGGCAAAAACTAGTGTCGTCCTTTCTTCAAAAGGCCTTGAGTGGTTTAGATGTCGGAAGTCCATTGACCCTACGTTGCTCAGATGACCTAGTGACAGAATCGGAGCCTTTTCATAGTAAGCACTGCACTATTTTCTCGATGGATATCAAAGACTTATATTATTCGCTAGAACCCAAGACGTTACTTGAACGCGTAGGTCAGTTTCTTGAAAACAATCTTGTTAGATTCCAGTCACATTCTGGGATTGGGGTAGCCGACTTCCTTAGGATTCTTGAACTGTATTTAAAGGCAACTGTGGTTCAACACAATAATCGAGATTTCATTCAGAAACGTGGAATATGCATAGGTTCGGCAGTTGCTCCAATATTGTCAGAGATTTATTTAAGTTATCTAGATCTAAAGCTCCATGATATCATCCAGAACCGTTCTCCTAGCGACGTTCTTGTAAGGCGATACGTCGACGACCTTTTGGTTTGCAGTACCGATTCTGGTTTAGCGGCATCACTTGAAAAGGCTGCTCTTAACAGTTCTCCAGAATTAAAGTTTTCTGTAGATAGACCAGAGGGGGTACCTTACAATTTTTAGATCTACAGCTGAAACATCCATCTAGTTTGTGCTGGGAATACGGCAAGCCAAATGCAAAACCTCTCCTTCCATTTCACAGTTGTCACTCAAAACATGTAAAGGCTGGCATAGTACGCAATTTGGTCAATAGTGCTCTGAAAAAATCATGTTCCCACTTTATTGAGTCTGCTCTCAAGCGCCTGTTTGACCGTTTTAAAGCCGCTGGGTACCCTCAAGATTACGTGTTCAATCAGTTGTTGTTTCTCATCTCCCTCAAGAAAAAGTGCCAAAGTGTTCTTCAACCCACAAAGCGTGTAGTTCTTCCGTTTTTTCACCAGATTTCGCATAATCTTAAATCCATTGGTAATAAGTATGGTATTAGCACGGTTTTCAGCAATGATTACAGACTGAATCGTTTGACTCCGTTTGCTTCCGCCAGAGCAGGATGCACTAAAAAACACAAGGAAAAAGAGGTCAGTTGCGTGTCGGGAGTAGTATACAGGATCCCGTTTGATTGCGGATTATGCTACATAGGACGGGAGGCGAACTATTCGTCACATGTCGATTCGTCATAGGACGACTGGTAACAGGACCATTCGTCACAGCGGAACATTCGTCATAGGACAACTGGTAACAGGACCATTCGTCACAGCGGAACATTCGTCACAGCGGAACATTCGTCATAGGATGATTCGTCAATTGGGCAACCCGTTATACTGTAACTACTAGTTCGTCCCCTATTTGGGTCAACCTCCCGAAGGAATTGTTACTGCTGAATTGCAGTAACAATAATATCAAGCTATTGTTCATTGTATGTTTGGCAGTACACACATTTGAACTCAAAGACCAACGTATGTATAATTGCATAGGACGGGCGAAATTGTTTGTTCAGTCCGTTGTGCATTGGAGCATGAAATGCTTGTATCAGGCGTTCCGAAATACATGTTCGGAAGACGGAAGACTTGATAGAACAATTTTATTGGAGAGAATCAAAAGGCAAGGTTTCGCGCAAGCGCCCTCAGGCACTCCATGCGGCGGGTGCTGCTGTAGTTTTCGACGATAAATCTGATGCGCTTGTTACAGTCCGCGTGCTTTTTTGAGACTCTTGTTAACGTCGTCCCGCCTTGAGCCTGGGCAATCTTCATCTCGGTCAGAGACTGCTCCTTCTTCAGGCAGTCCAAGAAGAACCAGAGGTTTGGCGCTGTACAGCCCACGTTCTTCTGAAGAGAAAAAAAAATCAAAACGACGTTATATATTTAAAAAGTGTAAACTTTAGGACGTAGGAGAGGAATGGCACATTGAAATTAGCACTACGTGTGCCCGGTTCGTCTCCCTGTTCGCTGTATTCTTTGTGATGTTTCCATTTTGCCGCCAATGTTATGAAGGTAGTACAAAATTGAACCAGCTGGTACACACAAGGTTATCAATATAATTTCCCCCGCCACAACAACTTCAGTATGCATAACCCTAAAAAAGACAATTTAGAACCCATATTCCGATGCAAACAGCATATCATGCTTTCGCTTCTGTCCTCGTTTGTTAATGTGGTAATTAGCATTATGTACGCATGACGAGTCTCATTATTATGCAATAACCATTCTCACATATACGTATAGCTGGTGCGTAACACCCACTTGCCCAACCTTAGAAAACTTACCTGGAAACCTCTGTGCCACGCCTCGACGCTGTTATTCGTTCTTGGCATGTCCTCCAAAGTCGACTCTCTGACGGACCACACCTCCGGCGGAAAGAGTGCGGAGCACAGGCCATTCCGTCGGGGTCTGCCGACGTAGGTGTCCTCAAAATAGTTCGCCACTGGAACTGCCTCCACCGGGATTACCTCCAATAAATCTTGAAAGGCTTCTGGGATTTCAGCGGTCGGGAGAAATGCCAGCGATGGGAACATCCTCATCTGAAGAATGAAAAGAAGAATATTGCTGTATTGGGATTGACATAAAAGAGCTCTCATATCATATTCATAGAAGTTCAGGTCACTCACCAGCACTGCAAAGTCCTCTTGTGTGTTGTATGTACTCTCTGCAGGCCGGAAGCGCAGACCCTCCGGTACACCGACTGGCTCAGATGGAAAAAACACCCTTGAATCCTGGCGCTAGGTATAAGATCTTGGACGGCATTCATAGCCGCGATCTCAAAGTCCGAGTACACGACTTCAATGCTGTGGCGACCCATGGCGTTGAGAAGAGCAGCAAAAAACCTAGCAAAAGTATAAAAAAAAGTTTCCGTCACAAAATTATTTTAAGTAATTATTTCCTACCGCAACCATTTGCTCACTCTAGACAGGAAAACTGCTGTAGGAGAAACGAAACCACTGGTGATGCTGCAAAAATACGAGTAATTACCTTCTGTAAGTGTCTTCTGACTTGCTAGGTAGCAGACCGTATGCCATTGGCATTACCACTCCATGAAGTACAGCGTGCACTGTATAAAGCTGGTAGAATAGAGGTGGCGTCACCTTGAAGGTCCCGTCTACTAGCAACACGGTAGACTGAGCCAAGTGGTGCAAGTTCTTCTCGGTTGCGAAGATGAGGATTCTTGCTGAGTCGCCATCTCCACTATCATGCAGGAGAAAGGACTCGCCTTTGCTTGTCACCTGCAATGAGATGCAAAAGCATTAAGAAAAATCCATACCGCCATCGATCACCAGGTCATTACCTTGAACTCCACGGGGACTCTGATGTCTCCTCTGGTGGACGGAATACTGTAGCTGAATGTCGCGCGCTGCCTTTGCTTCCGTATGACTCGCCGCAGGGACGACGGGGCAGGCATCTGAGAAGCGGTGTCGTCACTGACGGCAGATGCAGCGTCTAAAAGAATTTGGTGTGGAGTTTCGCGGCTCCCCACTGTGACGAAAAAAATTGTTAAGAAACCTAATTTTTTTATACTAAATGTAGAAACGTTTCGGCACAAACCTGCTTTTTCTTTTAACCGATGACGGGTCCTGAGCAGGTTGAGTTCCGTTGGGTCTCCCGCGTGCGTGTGGCTGCTTGAAATGGCAATGATTCGACTGGCATCCGGATCTGTTGTCATTTTCGCCTTGCATTCACCTCTCCTGCGACCAGCGGCGTAGACTTTCCATTTTCCCGGGGGGGGCAGGTTGAGGCAAGTTCCCCGGGGGGGGGGGGGGGATGCTGCGCGTTATGTTTTCGCCAGAACTGGAGATTGAAGCTAACGCAAGCACGCTGGGATTCCATTTCCCACGTATTTTGTCAATAAAGGCAACGTGGGCGTTATTTTGTTTACATCCTACTACACAAAGCTCGTTACATGGCACGTAAACAGCGTCTCGGAAATAATAATAATAATAATGGTTTATTTTCCAGTGCCCATACAAACAACCTAGCGTTCTATTCTGTGGTGCACAAACATGGGTGAAGTATTATACATTTAAGACATTGAAGACAAATTATCAAAGACAAACTAACAACAAACACAAGCAAAAAAAAAAAGATCAAGGCCTGGGCCCGGAGGGGGGCTCTGCCCCCCTGGATCTCACCGGGGGGGGGGGCACAGGCCCCGTTACCCCCCCATAGTCTACGCCTATGCCTGCGACATATCCAGTAGCACGTGGACTCGTTCTTTTCTGCCGCATGTATACAAAAACCCGTCATGAAGGAGCATCGCTCAGCGCTGCCAGGTTGGAAAAATGCTTCAGCATCCAAATCCTGGCCGAAATTTCCCCAGATTTCACCAGCACTAAAATATCGCGCTCTATTACGCATTTCCAATTCCTTCTGCTTTTTTACGCATGCACTCGCAAGGGATAACTTTCAGGAGTGTCTACAATACGTAACTGAAATCAAAGT
>JAZHYW010031722.1:0-19830 GCA_037355805.1 Ixodes ricinus
TATTCTTTTAAAAAAATTTGAAAAGCGGTTTTGTCCTTTCCAGAAATGGGGCAATTACATATATTCTTTTTTTAAATCGAAGGACCCACTTCGACAAGCGTGTTCGATTTCAAATGAAACCACCCTACGATATCTATACAAAGTTACCGACGGTGGGATATACAACATCGAACACGATATAGAATTCGAGGTTACCGGTGTTGGGACCCAAATTGAACGCGATACGTTACAATGTCGGATCGCACGATAAAATAATGAGGGTGAATAAGTTTGACAAGTCACGTGCATGTAGTTGCTTTCCAAGCGCACATTTATCGATATTGACCCACCTTTCTGGGTAATCCTACGTAGTACACAAAATACACAACATGCGAGCACATTTCACCCACCACTCTTCGTCGCCTGTTTCGCGAGATTCATACACTGTATAAAAAACGATGCGAAAAATACGTCCACTAGCGCCATCAAACGATACGTTACAGCCTCGTTTTTTAAGAAGATAAGTTTCCATCGCCAGCCCGCGCGCGCGTCAGCTCGCGTTCCGGAGGCAGTTCGACGTGCCTGCGCTGTAGCTAACGTTGGCTGTAGCCGAGGCGGCCGAGGCCGAGCCGGCCGAGCCAGCAGAGCGTCCGAGAAAGCCACCCTGGTATTTCTCCGAACGCCGGGAGCTGCGTTCGCCTGTGGCCGCCGCCGCCCTGTCGCCGTCGCCGAGCATGCGTAGTGCGCAGCGGGCGGGCGTCGGTTGCGTTGGTCGCGCGACCGGCGCCGGCGCGGCCCGCCGCCGGCGCGACCGACGGACAGTTCGTCGCACTCCTGCTCGTGGGCATCAAGTGAAACCAACACACTTTCAATTGCTTCGAAAGGTACGCATACACGACTTTATTACATGCAGCATTGAGTGCTTTGGTCTACAAGGATCAAAGTAAACACCGAAGGACAGAAAGGAGACGTGACGTTTTGAAATCGCAGCTTATTTGAACGCATGTGTCCCCTGTTGAAAGCCTCGGCACCATGACAGAACAGCACACGACAAAACAGCACGCGACAAAACAGCACGGTCAAAACGGCACGCGTCAAAACAGCAAAGCGTCAAAACAGCACGGCGACAAAACAGCACGCGTCAAAATAGCCCGCGACAAGACAGCACGGCGTCAAACCGGCGCAGCGGCAGAAGAGCACGTGCCAAAACAGCACGGCGTCAAAACAGCACAGTGTCAAAACAGCACAGCGACAGAATAGCACAGCGTCAAAAGGGCACAGTGACAAAAGAGAACGGCGTCAAAACAGTACCGCGACAAAACAGCACAGTGTCCGACAGGACATTGACAATATAGCTAAGGTTTGGCCTTTTCGGTTTTTATTAATTTGAAATTCGGCGTACTTTTTTCGTTTCTAATTCCATACAGAAGTTTTTGGTTTATTGTGATGTATATTTGTAGACTCATAAACTTCTCAGTTCTTTTCGGTTTATTGACGGAAACTACTGTACAGACGAAAATTCAATAGTTTTAAAAAAGCGTTTGTTTAAAATGTATAGTGAGTCAACCATGCACTGGTTTTCTTATTTGTTGCAATCTGTGGCAGCCGACGGGACCTGTTCTGCAAGACTCACTGGGGCCCTATCGTGATTTGACATTATCGTTGTGTGCTCGTATTTGTACGCAGGACGAACATGATCTTTACCACAACTTCGGTCGGAGAGGAAAATATAAAAATCCAGAGATTCGCAAGCATTGTATTCAGTGCGTTTTTTCCCCATTTTCACGACTGCAGGAACGACAACATAAGACAATCGTATTTATGCCCTCCTTTCGTAGACGGAAGCTAGGGATGTTGAACTATGAGCGGCTCTTAAGGACGCCCTTGATTTCTATTGTTTCAGTTCACGATTAAACTCTCTTCTTTGAACAAAAAATACGGAACACAAATCCCTATCAGGTGCAAAAACCCAGATTTCGTACTGAAGACACCTGCGCCCCTGGAGCTTTTGTTGAAAGTTGAACTGATTTCGAAGACAAGATGAAAACTGCGAAAGGAAGTGGTCAAATATACGGTCAGTAATGAGTCGCCCCCCCCCCCCCTTTTCCAAACGCCCTCGAAAAATACTGATCTTTTTCAGTAAAAACCAAATCCGGAAAAATTAATTCGGCGTACGTTTACCGGTTTTATTTGGTTTAACAAACGATGAACCCTAAATATAGCGTATGGCGTTAAAAATGCATGTGTCAAAGTAGGCACTGTAAAGGAATGTAGGGTTTAGGCCAATTAGTCAACTCGTCGACGGCAAATTTGTCGAATAGGTCAATTCGTAATAGGGCAATTCGTCGAAGGGCCCCTTGTGGAAGAGACCAACTGGTCGCCGCTTTTTCAAAACCAAAATATATAATTTTTGTCCTCAAAAGGTAAAGCAAATAACTGCCCTATATATTGTAATCCGTAAAATCGCCGCACGATAATTGACTTTCAGTGCGCTCTTGTCGAAGAGAACAACTTGTCACCACTTTCATGAGAGTCAAATTAGATGCTGTATTGCAGGTAGGTTGCGGAGTTTGGTAAGCACTGAAATAGGCAATAATTTTTTTTATAACCTAGCGACAATAAATGAATGGGTCAAAGAGGTTCGAAATTATTCGCGCAGAGACGTGAAGAGCGCTCTCGAAGTTGCTGCATGCGTGCTGTTTTGACGCCGTGCTGTTTTGGCATGTGCTCTTCTGTCGCTGTGCTGTTTTGACACTGTGCTGTTTTGTCGCGTGCTATTTTGACGTGTGCTGTTTTGTCGGCGTGCTGTTTTGACGCTGTGCTGTTTTGACCGTGCTGTTTTGTCGCGTGCTGTTTCGTCGTGTGCTGTTCTGTCGCGTTCCCGAAAGCCTCTAGCTGTGTCTGTTGCAGGCGTCATTTCGACTGCGTGTACTCCGATGTAACATCAGTCAGTGTTCACACTCGGCTAGCTTTTGCTCTCTTGTTATCTCATGTGCGAAATAGACGTAGAAACCAGCGCCGCGTCTCTTTCGGATACACGGCCTCAGCCTCCAGCCTTCTGCGCTTCCTTCGACGCACTGGATTCGCGGGCTCGTCAGGCTCGTTGGAAGAGGCGTTGTTTGAAGCTGACGAGTCGCCGAAGTGTTACCGGAGCTTCTCTTTAGGAAAGTCGCAATCGACGCTCGGCGGCTCGGCTCTGAGCTCGTACTTTTCTCCTCCCGGGTAGACCATGAGTGCCGACGAACGAAGTTGAAAAACGCTAGCGAGTGACTTTGTGAGGCCGCCCAACTGTCCTTCTATCAACGGCGCAAAGCAAATGATGTAAAAAAAAAACGTGTTTCTTATTTTTTTGTTGGCCATGTTTCACCTCAACGCAAAGTGAATCGCGGCTGTGCGTCGGTTGACTCATTACTGTGCCTAGATTGTAACGGAGCCTTTTTGGTGTGATCTTATTCTGATATCGTTATATCTCGCCTTTTCATCTTGGCTGCCGCTCATCTTGGCTGCACACTTCTAGGCGACATTCTACTCATTGCACTCCTGTGTCGACATGTCGCTGGTGCTTGAGACTAATTGGAAGTCACTGTTTGCTCACTCCTTGGTGCACATATTTTATGTTCAACATCAGTTATCTGAAGGAGGCTCCATGAAACCCTGGACTGTGTTTAGAGGTACCTCTACATACCGTATTAGAGTGCTGTTTTGTGTGTTGTATGTTCGTACGAAACCAAATTGCACTTTGTAATATACTCATGACTGTTCACTACAATTAAAGTTGCAATGAAACATTGGCCACGAGAGGTGACTCGGCCAACGTGGCCGACAAATTCCTCGCATAATTTTCTCCATGGGTCATTTTGGATGTTGACAAATTTTCTTGTGAATAATGAGTGTTATGCACATATGTTTCTTCTACTTTTCAGACAGGTACTTCAGTTAGATAAACCCCAGCAAAGGCAGCAAGACAGTCTCATAGGGTCACACCAAGGATAACGGCATTCCTGCTCGAGTCCCGAGTCTTGTCACCGAACTTCACTGAACATAATGGTACATTACCTTTCCTTAACTTTGTGGGAGCCGAGGGTGAAAGACGAGGCAGAGGGCACGTGACAGGCGGTCGGCGGAGAAGTCACGAGCTGGCGCGAGACAGTGCGTGCTGAGCGAGGCTGGAGCTGGGCAGGAACATCGGAGCCGGGCTGCCTGGCCTGGCCTATGGCGAACCCCGGAGCGGTCCACCAGCGAGGTTCGAAGTCCGGACCGGCGGAAACGGCGAGCCCTGGCCATCTAGCCACGGCCACGACGATCCCGGGGTGGTTCCGCAGCGAGACTCGGGCAGTGATAGCCCGGGACAGCCAGCCTACGCAGCGCTGGCGTGGGAAGGACGATCCGCAGGCCTGGACACGGACTCCGACTGTGAGCTCTGATCGACGGGCGACAACAAGGGTCGGCGTGCCTGGACTGCCGGCTCTGAACGACGGGCAACCGGGAGGTACAGTCAACCCATTCGCTGTCTTCTCGTTGCTGTATGTCACTCCCTGGGTGACGGGCGGAGCGCATACCGATCGGGCGGCGATTATTAGTAGCTAAGCGAACTCCATAAAGAAACCCACATTAAAATGGCACATCCAACGTGGGGCCCGTTCGGTATGCCTCTGCTTCTAGTCGTCCCCAGGGAGTCCCACGGATTCGTTGAGCGGGTTGTTCATTAACGCTAACGATGCCCGTTGAGACAAAGTATGTTGGAATTTTGGCGACTTGTCGCACAGCAAAGCTCAGCAGGTGTCTTCTCGAATCGAGTACTTCAAGGGCTCGAAGGACGAGGTTGCAGACGCGCCTTCTCGGGTACCCCAGAACAGTGGTTGGCAGGAGATGAGGAGCGCGGTTAAGATGTAAGAAAGTCGTCTTCGGAGGCAGAGGAGAGCCACGGCATATTCGCTGGAAGGCAGGATAGCGACTGGCAGGAGGTAAAGCAGCCAGGACTCATTGCAGATTTAGGATTTAGGCTTGGGCTGATGCGGTAGGCAAGTAAGCGCTTGTCGAGGCCCGGAGTGCAGATGGGTGTTTGTCAGTGGGTGTCGGAAAGATTGCGGAAATGGCAGTCGACACCGGGAACATTGACGGACGAGATTGTCAGTGGGTGTCGGGTAAACTGGCGGAAATTGCGGTTGGCACCGGGAACGCTGGCAGGCGAGTTAATGAGCATTATGATTTGTAACTGCTGGGCCAAGAAGGCTAGTTGCTTCGCGTCAGTCCAACAATCGACGAAGGGCGGAGGGACGACTCTCCCTTGAGGAGGTCGTTCCAAGAAAGCTACGAAATGATTTATATGATTCTTTCTCGACTTCACTCTGGCCGGTCGTGGCAGTGACAGCAAGACTTTTAATAAGTTATGTCGCGTCACGACCTGGCCGGGGATGAGGCGGTAGACATTTAGGTGGCTTGTAGCTGTCCAGCTTGCCTTGAGGCGTGAACGGTTGAAGCGGGCTTGCACGCTGAGCGTGAACGGTGGAAGCGAGCCTAAGGCCCACTTCAGACGGGGCAATTTCACCCAGCAACCTAACGTCGCAACACCAGCAACACGGGCCGCCTGCGTTCACACGCTGCAACCGAATTGCTACGACTTGCCATCATCATGAAATTTGATTTTTCTTGCCTATTTAGATGCACAACTATGTGCTAAAAACGTTTTTATATCTTTGAGTGGCGTTGAGAATACTCACTCATCTTTCTGAAAATGTTTATTTCCAAAAACGATCCAATTTCAAACCAGGACCAAGTCTTCAGCTGTCATCATCACCACCACAGGGGTGTCACGTGAAAATATTTCGTCCCTGATTGGCTGCTGCCGCTTCAAACTTCTCCAATTTGTTCGAGTTCCTTGTCTGTTTCGAGCCGAACCCGATCTCAGCAATTCATGTTGATCTGGGAAAACCTAGGGAACAACCTGCCAGCAACCTCAAAATTGCTAGAAAAGTTGCCCCGTCTGAAGCGGGCCTTAGGGAACTGAAATCAATGGCAGTGTAGCTCTGGACTCAAACCCACCTGGAGACGTTTTTTCTCGTTGCCTTTTTTAGTATATATATATATATATATATATATATATATATATATATATATATATATATATATATATATATATATATATATATATATATATATATATATATATATATGGGCGGTTTCATTTGGATTCAGGCAACGAGTGGCAGTCGTATTTTTTATTTTGCTTCAAATTTTTATATTTTGTGGAGCATGTTCCTAGAAGAACAATCCTTTTTATTTTCATGTCCTGACATGATTAGTTCCTGAGAAAAAAAATCTCAAAGAAGCGGGAAAGAACTACGAGGTTTTGACGATTGTCGTGTGTGGCGTTTTTGAATCACTCTCAATCTCAAAGTATTCAAAAGAGAACGTCTATATTTTTTTAGTGTGATATATAGGCATGTAGGTAAGCCGACATTATAACTGCTATTTATTATTCGTCGCTCCAATTTTTGTAAAAATCCCCAAACATGCCTCCGCGAACAACTGTGACCTAAATTGCGGATTTTATTTTGAGTCGACTATGTTTAGTATCGCTTTTAAAATATTACCACGTGTAGAACCTTTCATTGCCTTCCAAATTAAGCAAAGTTTGTGTTTTTATCATGTACGAGTACTGAGAAATAAATTATGAAACAGAGAGGGTTTTCACTTTTCGTTCAACTTCAGCACGCTGTATAAAAAAAAAAACATTTTTAATTTTTTTCTTTTTCTCGCGTTGCGTTTTCTTCACACCCTTCTTTTAGCCAGAATACATTCCGTTAATAGTATTTGCCTTGGTTTTGAGTTTTAAGCCTCTAAAAATGCTAAAAAAAGAGCAAATGCCGATGGTGGGATTTGACGATTTTCGTGTGTGGCGTTTTTGAACCACTCTCAATGTCAAAGTATTCAAAAGAGAGTTTCGATATTTTTTTATTGTGATATATATGCAAGTCAGTAAAACGACATTCCATCTACTATTTATTATTCGTCGATCCAATCTTCGTAAAAATCCCCAAACATGCCTCCGCGAACAACTGTGACCTAAACTGCGGATTTTTTTTTAGTGCGACTATGTTTAGTTTTGTTTTTAATATAATACTACGTGTAGAACCTTTCATTGCCTTCCACATTATGTAAAGTTTGTGCCTTAATCACGTACGAGTACTGAGAAATAAATTATAAAACAGAGAAGGTTTTCACTTTTTGTTCAATTTCAGCACGCTGTAAAAAAAATAACAAAAATAAACTTCTTTTAATTTTTTTGCGTTGCGTTTTTTACACTTTTTTTTAGCCAGAATACATTCTGTTAGAGTTATATGCACTAGTTTTGAGTTTTAAGCCTCTAAATGTGCTAAAAAAGAGCAAATGCTGATGGTGGGTTTATGGGTTATAGCTGTATATTTTATTCTTTATTATAATAATCTAAGGGACGTTGAATAAATACTCATATAAAAACATGAATGTCGTTAGGCGTATAATAACAAGTTTGCAATTCCAAACGTCTAAACACTATAAAATCGCAACTGCCGGGAGCGGGTTTTCAGACAATTTCTGCCGGTGCCATGATTGGAGGGGCCTCAAGCCTAAACCCTATGCGCTACATAATCTATACTACGTTAGAAATATCAAAGTATAATATTGTAAAACATTAGAGTAAAATACGCTCCCTATTGGAAACCTAGATTTTTAAATGCGAAATTTTATATTTTTAATGCTAAATTCATGTTGATAACAGAACCAAATCAATTTTTCAGCATATTTAAAGGCTTAAAACTCAAAACCAGTGCATATACCTCTAACGGAATGTATTCTGGGTAAAATAAGGGTGTAAAAAAACGCAAAGCAAAAAACAAAAGAAAAATATTAAAAATGTTTTTTTTTATACAGCGTGCTGAAATTGAACGAAAAGTGAAAACCTCCTCTGTTTCATAATTTATTTCTCAGTACTCGTACGTGATTAAGACACAAAATTTACATAATATGAAAGGCAATGAAAGGTTCTACACGTGGTATTATTTTAAAAACAAAACTAAACATAGTCGACTAACAAAAAAATCCGCAGTTTAGGTCACAGTTGTTCGCGGAGGCATGTTTGGGGATTTTTACAAAGATTGGATCGACGAATAATAAATAGTAGATGGAATGTCGTTTTACTGACTTGCATATATATCACAATAAAAAATATCGAAACTCTCTTTTGAATACTTTGACATTGAGAGTGGTTCAAAAACGCCACACACGAAAATCGTCAAATCCCACCATCGGCATTTGCTCTTTTTTAGCATTTTTAGAGGCTTAAAACTCAAAACCAAGGCAAATACTATTAACGGAATGTATTCTGGCTAAAAGAAGGGTGTGAAGAAAACGCAACGCAAGAAAAAGAAAAAAATTAAAAATGTTTTTTGTTTTATACAGCGTGCTGAAGTTGAACGAAAAGTGAAAACCCTCTCTGTTTCATAATTTATTTCTCAGTACTCGTACATGATAAAAACACAAACTTTGCTTAATTTGGAAGGCAATGAAGGGTTCTACACGTGGTAATATTTTAAAAGCGATACTAAACATAGTCGACTCAAAATAAAATCCCCAATTTAGGTCACAGTTGTTCGCGGAGGCATGTTTGGGGATTTTTACAAAAATTAGAGCGACGAATAATAAATAGCAGTTATAATGTCGGCTTACCTACATGCCTATATATCACACTAAAAAATATAGACGTTGTCTTTTGAATACTTTGAGATTGAGAGTGATTCAAAAACGCCACACACGACAATCTTCAAAACCTCGTAGTTCTTTCCCGCTTCTTTGAGATTTTTTTTCTCAGGAACTAATCATGTCAGGACATTAGAATAAAAAGGATTGTTCTTCTTGGAACATTCTCCACAAAATATAAAAATTTGAAGCAAAATAAAAAATACGACTGCCACTCGTTGCCTGAATCCAAATGAAATTCACATTCATAAGTGCTTTTATTCACACACTGTGGCTCCCTAGTGCTTGCAATAGCTTCTTGCTGAGCTATTGCAAGCTCTGCAAATGGAGGGGCATCTTCCCACCCTTTGCAGGCTGTAAAGCTGTGGTTTGCACAGCTCTAGCAGGTCGCACCTCGCTCACTGGCTCCATCACCAAGCATAGGTGCTGCATGAGTCGCGCCACACCGTAAGGCTATATACCAGGGGTCTCAAACACGTGGCCCGTGGGCCGCATGCGGCCCGCGACTCGCTGGGACGCTTCCCGCAGGCAACCGACTACGTGTCCCGGTTCCAATGTCCCGAGTGCTAGAAATGGCATGCGCCATAGTGATCTCATCTCGTCGATTCATTTTCGCTCGACAAGTAGCTCTGCTCTTTGAACGTATTCACATGGTTTAGACTTATCTGTCTTCATTTGCCCTTCGTTTCGCTTTAATCCTTCCCCTGTGCAGAGGAGCCAGCCAGGCATGAAGCAGGGGTACAACTTGGAAATGCTCATCTTCATCACATTTGAAACACATTTTTTATTACTTTTGTGTCGAGTTGTCAGCATTTTAAGGGTGAGGAAGCAAGCAGCAGCGAGAGCAAGAAAAAAATAGAAAGCCGCTCTTATTGAGAATTTATTACGAACACTAGGAAGCCGTGGAGTATTCTTAAAATGCTTCTAAAGGTGAATTAGCATATAAATTATGTGCTAGTGCCTCAAAAATCGAAAAACAAAACAATTTAAATATAATTAACTAAGGATAAAAATATACACCAGGAGGACATAAACCAGAACTACACAGTCTGTAAGTTTGAAATTTGACACCATAAACCACTTGGCCACCACCCAATTTTATTTCTAGGTCGTTTATTGAGGTGTATGAATTTCGTTTGCAGCTGTCGGCTGCAAGAGAGATAGCCTTATTTTCATTTACTTCACTATTCCCACCAAATATGACAAGTGACCAAGAATAGAGCCTCATTTGTCCGCCGAGGCACTGCTAGCATCAAGGCAAGCTAGCCTGGCTCGCTGGGCTTATAATCTGTTTCATCACCCGTATAGGATTCTGTTGCCACTCATCAAAAGAAAAAAAAAAACTGTGACTAAGTCTGACTTGTTTTGGTGTGCAGGCATCCTTGGCAGTAAACTCTGCTAAATGAGGCAAAATATATATTATACTCTTTTAGCAAATATGCATTGTTTTAGCAAAATGAGCTACACTATTTGACTGAGGTGAAACAGACCGAGCCTCTCCACCTGGGTCTGTTTTGATCTCTCGCAGACACTATTTCCTGCTTTTTGTGGTTTGTATCAGACTTTTGTGCCTCTGTCCTGCCAAAGCATCTGTGTTAGACTAAGACTGGGTGTTTTAGCATATGTGCAGGTATTCTTCGCAGCAAATGGCTGCCAATCAGGAACACGAGTTTGTTCTCGGCCACCAAGAGCAAGTATTTTCAAAGTGAGCTATTGACCGCCTATATGAGTTTTGTGTTCCATTCCTCTTGGATGCCATTTCCTATGTGTAGTGGTCTTGCAATACGTTTGACTAAGACCGGGTTCTTTCTTATACATGCAGGTCTTGGTGGCAAGCACCAGCCAATCAAGGCCAGAAGTTTGCTCTTTGCCACTCATGGCAAGTGTTTTCACGGTGAGTGATTGATGCCTATCTGAGTTGTGTGTTTCATTCCTCACAGACAATCTATTTCCCGTCTTTATAGTGGTCTTGTGTCAGGCTTTTGTGTCTCTGTCCGGCCGAAGCATCTATATTAGACTAAGATGGGGTTCTTTCGGGTATGTGCAGCAATTCTTGGCAGCAAGTGGCTGCCAATCAGGAACACGAGTTTGTTCTCGGCCACCAAGAGCAAGTATTTTCAAGGTGAGATATTGCCCGCCTATATGAGTTTTAGCATTTGTCAAGAAGCGCAAAATCAAGGCCCGGGGTTTGCCATTGCAAAAATGTTTACTCGGAAGCGCATAGGGAGGAGGCTTTACAAAAGTATCCACCTGCCTCAACAAGTGAAACCGAAACTAAAAACGTGGGTTCCATTTGAAAACAAACATTGTCAGCCCTGAGTTAACTCGGGGGCAACACGGAGCAAACAAGCCACGGTACGAGTATGCTTGGTTCAGGCTTGTGTAGGGGTGGTCGATGACTCGGCGTTTTCTAAAAAATTATTTTTTTCTAGAAGTGTGGTGGCCGAATATTCGGGGATGGGCATTGAGTCCGGATGTTACGGTAAAAATTTCATCCACGCGCCGGGATTCATGTGTCTTGTCTCCCTAGCGAGCGGGACAAGGCCTGTAAAAGCTTAGGTTCACAAAAGGAGTGCGTCAATATTGACGTATCATTTTACATCAGGACTCTCAATTTAAAACACACTACATATCAGGGGTGGAACGGCTGCGCCGTTTGCGCCATTTTGCAGCCAGACGCTTTTGTCTGCGCCATCCTGCGCCATGTTGCGGAAACTGCGTCACAGCCAAATCCTCGCGTCATTATGCACCAAATCGCAAAACGTGCGCCAGAAAAAATGTTTTGGTTTCGGTTTTTATGGACTCGATTGGCAACAATGAGCGCGTCTAACTTGGTTGGCCTTACAATCCCTTGTTCTGTTTATTTTCCCTGTGTATCCCAAGTCCAGGGGTGGAACGGCTGCGCCATTTGCGCCATTTTGCGCCAGACGCATTTGCCTGCGCCATCCTGCGCCATTTTGCGGAAACTGCGCCACAGCCAATACCTCGCGCCATTGTGCTCCAAATCGCACAATATGCGCCAAAAAAAGTCTATTTTGTCTTGGTTTCGGTTTTTATCGACTCGATTGGCAACAATGAGCGCGTTTAGCTTGGTCGGCCTTGCAATTTTTTATTTCGTTTACTTTCCCTTTGTATCCCGAGTCGGAAGCGCTCGAAAAAACTCGGGGGTTGGATTCCAAGCGCTACACCACCTGCGACTGGATTGTTATTCTTCAACCGTAAGCGGTTAAGCAAGTCGGCCGAGGTGAGGTCGAGTCGTTAAGCGTCAGAATGCCTGAGGCTCTTCGGCCCGGGTTCCAGACGTCGGCCAGTTGAAAACAAATTAGCAAAAGATTCCTTTTAGTACTTCATCGTTAGAAGTTGGAACCGCATTCCTGCAAGATGAATCGTGATTTGATTGAACTGAAACGCGGTCCGATCCGAAACCTTGCCGGCCAGCAGCTTTCACGCGAGCGGTAGATCTGCTCGGCATACTTAATCTTGCTCCGGCTCATCGCTTCGAATACGATAACTCCGTAGATCGTAGTCAATAGGGTGAACTCAAAATTGTTCGCCTTGTTCCTCCGCGCAGCTGCACGTCCGTTGCTTACGCACGTCACGTGGTTCGCACATATAATTACTATGTCGAGCACGTGTGGGTTGTGCGATAAGCAGTGCTGGTTTGCATTTTGAGCAGCTGAAATACACTCAGAAAATATCAAGGACACTATCTTCACAAACATATGGTACTTGCTTTTTGGTACTCATTAAGGCCAAGTTTTCGCATCTTTTACACTGTTATCCCTTCTACCTAGGTTCCTAACCACTCATGCTCATCTGTGCTCCTAAGCACAATTAAAATTGCTCCCGTGCTCGTCTAAGACTAACGTTACTAAAACCCTCAGTTGGGAAACTCACCCTTGAAACCTGGGCCACTGGCGTCCACCGAGACCGAGCTAAATGCGATAACAGTGTCACCCTTTAGCGGCGAGTTGAAACATGAAAGTTGCTTTACATAGCTACTGCGAGACGACCCTGCGAGATGGCGCCACCAGCCCTTGCGCGACGTGCACCCGCGCAGTTCCCGGAGTGGACGCTGCGGGAGAAATCGCGGCGTTGCGATCGCCATTTGCTCGGTTTCTCGAGTACGGATCGGAGCCGCTTTGTTAAAGCAGGCTCTATGGCAGTTTCCCAACTGAGGGGTTGTAGTAACGTTAAGACACAAGCTGAAGTTCAATGAAAACTGATATGAGCTGCTCCCAGCCTGCTCCAGAATGTATTTTTAGCTGCTCAGAACCTGCTCCAAAACAGCGGTTTCAGCTGCTCCCGTGGCTGCTCCCAAGTGCATTTCATGAGTTCCACCCCTGCAAGTCGGAAGCGCGCGAGAAAAAAAAAAACTCTGGAGACGGATTCCAAGCGCAACACCACCTGCGACTGGATTGTTATTCTTCAACCATAAGCGGTTAAGCAAGTCGGCCGAGGTGAGGTCGAGTCGTTAAGCATCAGATTGCCTAAGGCTTCGCTGCGCAGGATCCGGACGTCAGCCAGTTGAAAACAAATGAGCAAGTGATTCTTTTTACTACTTCATTGTTAGAAGTTGGAACCGCATTCCCGCAAGATTTGTCCAACTTTGTACAAGGTCTCAAACGTCTGTATAACTAGCATGTTTGCTAGTTATAAAGACGTTATACAAACTCCCTAAGGGGAAAAGCTGAGCTAGTTGGTTCTGATACATCTTGGGTGAAACCCAAGATGTATCAGAACCTAAGGAGAGAAAAGAATGGCGAACCCAGCGGTCGGTTCACCATTCTTTTCTCCTGACATCTTCCTTCCTTTGTTCAGCTAATTTCACCCAGGATGTCTCAAACTCATTCAAGTGTGGGGGCCAGATTGCTCACCCCCAAAAGGACGACTGTCAAAGGAAAGCCCCCCCCCCCCCCCCCCCTTCTCCGTTAACGCACGTGCTTTCGGGGCAATGTTTTGCTATTTTGGGACAAAAATATAAACAAACCGCAATGTTGTTTCACGGTGCAAACGTCGATTGTCCCAGTAACACCCATAGAGTTTCTAGAGAAGGAACTTTGTGCTTGCTACTTTTTGTAAGCTCACTATTTTGCCATCTTTAGCTTTCATCTGCATATATGACTATATTGGGCCCACGCCTGATGTTATAAGAAGATATAAAATACGAACGTACTGGCAGTTTTTAATAGATCGAGGACAAGCACAACGTGCTTGACCCGTCGCACAAATCAATAGGCTAAACAGGCATAAAATTTTCGTAGGAAACAATTTGTGAGTGTTGGTGGGCAATGTTCAGTGCTTCGAGTAGTTGACTGCGGGGTTCCTCAGGGCACAGTGCTTGGGCCCTTGTTGTTTCTGGTTTTCATTAGCAACGTTCTTTCACACAAAATCCAGAAAAATAATTTTTTTTTATGATTGCGTATTTACACAACAAATAAAAATGACCATAATGAACTAATAAGTTGTCTACAAAAAAAAAGGATTTGTGTCCGGTCTATAATTGCTCCTATTATTTGTATCCCTATCTTATACAGTACAAGTACTTTAGCTATCGGTGCATTTAAGGGAATGTAGGACACTTTATGCTGAGACATAAAATGTAGGTCGAACAAGGGGCTATGATGTCTGTATTATATTTAAAGCTTTCATTTCACTATTATCTGAGTCACAGCGAGTGCTATTTTTAATTGTGACCCAGAATAAGCTAGACTCAGCTAGAAAACTTTTAATCAGCAACAGCGCATGCGGATTTGTGAAATTTGCTGCATAGCAAGGTAAACGGAAGTCCTTACAGTGGCGTGCGCCTATTGATTAAGCAATGAAATATTTATTTAGGCAGTTCAAATGTGTTTTGTTTAGATATTGTCCCTCTTGATGCGGCCTTCGACGGACATTACGCCGCTGCTGATGCTCCTTCCGAGGTAAGTACTGCGGTTGTCATGACACTCTATCGCGCTATAGACTCGTCCCTCTGACCCGCATGAAATCTTGAGAGAGCTATTTTGAATGTCAATGCACATATGTCATCAGTCCAGGCAGAGTAACGACGCAGCAATCGTGACGCAAGAGTCGACTGCTCCTCGATCTGGCCGACCACGCTCGCTCTGCTGAAATGTGAGCGTCGGACTCTCGAGCACTGTTAGCCTGCTGAAGATGCAAGACGGTGCTTTGTCCCCGCGAATCGTTTGCCCTGCGAATGGCTGCGAAGCCGTTCCAGTGCTCGGCGTACCCTAAGCAGCACATTTGAACAACTGCTTGCGAGGTATCGCAACCTTCTTTGCGCTTGTTGGCAGTCTGCGAGCCCCGGCGACTAACCGTCGCAACGTGAATGCGAGCACTTTATGAACCCCCGCGACGATGAACCGCCGGTGCTCGCATACGGAAGGTTGCCATGATGCGCCAGCGGTTGGTGAAAAGCGTTGCATAGGGTACACCGAACGCTACAACGGCTTCGCAGACGTCCGAAGGGCAAAGGATTTGAGACGACTAGGCAGCGTCTTACATCTTAAGCAAGTTAACTGTGCTGGAGCGACACACACTTTCATTTTAACTGGGCGAGCGCGGTCGGCCAGATTGAGGCGCAGTGGGTTCTCGCGCCGCGATTGCTACGTCATTGCTCTTCCTACACTGATGTCATGGGCACTTACATTCAAAACAGCTCTCCCCAGACTGGATGCGGGTCCACTGGACGGGTTTATAGCGCGATAGAGTGTCGTGACAGGAGCAGTACTGACCTCGAGCGGCGTCAGCAACGGTTTCAGGTTCGTTCACGCCCGCGTGGAGAATGACGAAAAATACACAAAAAGATAAAATATTAAATAAAACAAAAACTGCACGCCGAACAAAATACATATACTTGCAGAGGATAAAAGTACACTTGAAAAAAATCAAATAAATAAAAAATATAGCTAGAAACGCAAGGTTAAGATGACGTCAATGATGAGGTAAGGCAATACGAAGGGAGAGCAGACACAAGGCAGAACGTCCTACCATATGTTCTTCGTAGGCGCAGTGGGGCACTTGGAGAAAACTGCAATAGGTCAATAGATAGCTAAGCCGTTTTAAGGATCACGGGTTTATAGGGCCGGCTGTAAACCCGCAACCAGCCGCCTAAAGAAAGTTTAATGTTGAATTGTCAAATGTCCATAGCTTTAACACACAGTTCTCTATAACCGGTTAAAAACTTGAAAGGGATGCGCACGCTCTCCCTGAGCGAACGCATGAATGACACTATTCCACTTCAGTGCCTCTGCATTGCTAAGAAGGTCGCGGGTCTATAGCATAGGAGACATAAAACACCATAGAGCCAGCTACTAAACATTGAATGGTTGTGTGTCTAAAACTATAAAGAAACACAGTCCTCTATAGCCGGCTAAATTACATCGAAAGGTCGGAGTGGTGACAAAAAAAAAACAAAAAAAAACCTTGATTCGGCTAAAGAAAATCTCAATGGTCGTGAGTCTAAAGATTTAGGGACATACGCCTCTCTATAACCGGCTTAGGCATGTTGAACAGTCGCGAATCTATAATATTAGAGACATATAACTTTCAAAAAAGCTCACTAATAAAATGCAATCATCACAGTTTTATAGTTTTCTGGACGCATATTTTTCAATTCCCGACCATAGATATCAGAAAGATATAGATTATTTTGTAGGTGCTTTAGGCGTGTGTTATGGTTTCTTAAAGCTAAACACCCTATTGAAAAAAGTCCAATAACGACGTGCTTATAGAAGTGATCCCTTTCTACAAAATACTTATTGCAATTGTTGTAATGCAACAAGAGTTGATTGGCAAACGATAAACCCCACGTACCGTGATACAATTCGATGTTGCAACAAAACATCGTAATGCAATAAAAAAAAGCTATTGGTGTTGGCATATTACATCAAACAGATTATACAATACGAGGTAACTGTTGTCGGGACCCAAATCTAACGCGATACGTGATGATGTTGCTTCGCATGATAAAATAATGAGGGTCAATAGGTTTGACTGGTCACGTGCATGTAGTTGCTTCTTACGCGCACTATTATCGATATTGACACACATTTCTGGGTAATCCTACGTCGTACACAAAATCCACGACAACATGCGAGCCCATTTCACCCAGCACTCTCCGTCGCCTGTTTCGCGAGATTCACAGGACAGGAGGAAAAACGATGGGAAGAACCGCCGCCGAGGTCGTGGCGAAGCCAGAAAACATCTCGTGAGCGGAAGAAGGAACTTAATATAAAATATCACAATCGAAAGGTCTCCTGATCTATAATATTTGCACGATTTGCATAGTTAACGTTTTAGTTTTGTCTAATCGTCCAGCTATGTACCCATGTTTGGCTTGGCTTGGCTTGGTAACTGAGCCGCTGAGCGCTGAGCAAACGTGAGTGCTAGAGTGAGCGCCACACAAAGTGTCCGAGTATAAAATCTTATCCCAGTATGATTAAAGTCACAAAAGAATATTTAATTTCGCGGGTTTTTTTATTACAGGTTTTTGATAAAGCTTGTGTGGTTTGGACGAAGTTACCTTGGAAGTTCTGGCAGCCCTGGCCTTCAGCAACCGCGCCCGCCAAAATCAGCAAATGCCGTGACGACGTTGCGCTGGGCACTTGTGGTTGCGTTCGTTCTCCTAGTCATCGGGTTTGTGGTTCGCTGTGTTCGTGTTTGGGGGTAGATTCTCGGCCGGTAACGTGATGCACGCTGTGGTCGAGTGCGTTTCAGACGGCGTGAAAGCCGTAGTTCCTGTGAACGACGTTGACAAGACAACCTCGCCAGCATTCTGGCAATCCGAGGACGGCTCGCTCAAGAACATTTACAATTCCAAAGTGAAGAGTCTAGGAGGTACGTGATTTTACTATATACCACTTTAAATATAAATCACGCCCAAGCTCCTGGGGACGATTTTCTGAATCCGCCCACTTGAAAGCTTCGGCCTACATTTGTTTCAGCGGAGTGCGTGTTGCGTCACACGAGCGGCGAAACGAAACTAAAAAGCGTTATCTCCAATTCTTGTTACAGTAAAAAAGTCACAAAGCTAAAATAGCCTTGTAGCCTTTTACCAAGAAAAAAAACATGTGGTGGCGGGCTAGCGGGCCCCGCGCTCCAAATATGGTCGGTACAGATGTCGCTGGTAGGACGGTAATCCCTGCAGGATGAATTTTGCCGCCTCGCATGGTTTTTCTAGAGGGCTTCTGGGGTCGCTGGCCGACCTTAGATTACATTGCTTCTCGTGGTTTTCCGGTGCGTGGTTCACAGGAAAGAGAGAGAAAAAAAGGAGGAGGGGGGTTAGGTCTTTCGTGTAGGCGCGCAACACGTGGACAAACTAACCTGAGCTATTGAATGCGTAAATGAAAATATTATTATTATTATTATTGTTATTATTATTATTATTATTATTACTTTGCTCACTAAAAAAAAAAAAAACCGCTAGTTAACCCAAGAATGAAACTACACCGCTCCCCCCCCCCTTTCCCTCCTCTTTCTCGCGATAGACAAAAAATTATTTATGTATCTCCTTCATTCCAATATACATGCCGTAGAGCTTTTTTAAGTTTTTTTTTTGGACGTGATGTCTGAAAAATGAGGGCGGGAGAGAGTTAAATATATGCGGAACATAAAATGAACGAATGTTTTTACCATACCGAGTGTAGCAACTGGGAACAAGGTATCGTGAAACCTTGCGCAACTGCCACGTGAGACCGGGTGATGCGTTTTAAATTCATCATTCCAGTTGTGATTAGAGTACCACTGTTTCTAAGAACAAGATCGAAAATCGGGCATTAAAAGCATTTCGAAAAAATTTAAATTGGAGGACGTAAGATTATAGCATACATTTCTTAGAATTCCCTTCAAGATGCTGTTCACCTTTGTTTGCCATAAGTTCGGCATTGGCCAAAATAGTTATACCATAGCGTAACTTGCTGTAAGCTAAAGAATAGGCAATATGCTTGCGAACACCAAGAGGCATAAATGTTTTGATATGATAAAGCAAACAGGAAACGCTCCTCATAGTTGTGAACATATTTTTGTAAGATGAGAGTTCCATGACAGGTCTGAATCTAAGAGTATTCCAAGGTATTTTACGGTGTCTGAATAAGGAATTTGATCACAATGGCAGAGGATACATTCTGATGTGTGTAAGAAAAAAGGAACATTTAAAGAAATAACTTTTAGAGGATTGTGAAAGCAGACGAGTTTCGTCTTAGAGATATTTATATCAAGTAGATTGCGATTAAACCAATCCATTAGTTGATTTGAAGAACGTTGGAGCATCTCTATGTGACTTTGTCACTAAAAGTTTTATGTGACAAAAGCTTTGAAGCATGTAGGTGTAACCTTCCTGTGACTTTCATGTGACATTCGTGTGACTTTCACGTTGACTCCAGTGTGACTTTAGTTTCTATGATTGTTCCTTTTATCGTGACAACTGACGTCATTTTGCTCAAATCCTCCACTGGTTTTTTTTTTTTTTTTTTAGAATATTTTGTCACCAGTGTTACCATGGTTCAGTCACACAAGCCCTTGAAGGCTTTGACGAACCGGCCTTGCTTCATCACTGCACCCATAATGTACAAATAAAATTTATTATTATTATTATTATTATTATTATTATTATTATTATTATTATAGGACACCAAACACACTCCATTGGATAATACACTGAAACGACATTTTGGCGATAATTTGCAATCAATTGTAGAGATTTTAACGTATTTTTCGCTACGTTTTCTGGTCAGGTGAAAGATAGCCCTAGATGCATTTGATAACCTAAGTCTCTTCCTCAGCCTTCCTTCCATCTCTTCAGGACGCTGATCTATATTCCATTTTGTCTAGTTTCCAGAACAACAAGTCCCCTGGTACAGACGGAATCCGTCTATCTGACCTTCGCAGAAATATAGGCATTCTGAAAAGACATGCTTCTATTTATGGTAAATGGTTTTATTGAAACCAAGGTACTTCCCGATGAACTTAAAACATCCATAGTACGTCCTTTGTATAAGGGTGGTACCAGAAACAATATGGCAAACTATCGTCAATTTCTCTCCTGCCAATCATCGCTCAGATCCTCGAAAAACATGTGTTTAATATTATGACATCTTTTTAGAAAACTTTAAT
>JAZHYW010031723.1:0-20225 GCA_037355805.1 Ixodes ricinus
TTTTTTGTCAAGCGAAATATTATTTTAAAAAATTTTGAAAAACCGGTTTTGTTCTTTCCAGAAATGAAGCAATTACATATATAAAAAAAAATCGAAAGACCCACCCGACAAGCGTGTCCGATTTCAAATGAAACCACCCATATATAATATATATACAGTATTTACCGCATAATGAACGCACTTTTTTTTCCGAAAAATCGAGGCAAAGTTGGGGGGTGCGTTCATTACGCGAGGTAAAATTTTTGCGTCCGTATTTACTCGCATAATGAACGGACCTTTTATCCCGCAAAAATCGAAGTAACTTCTTATCTCTTTGCGCGCGGCGCGGAGACTCCAAAGCCAAACTGCGATGCGCAAAAAAAAAAAAATGCCCCTCTCCATTTTTTTTTGCTTCTGTGTTTTTTTTTTCCCCACCTTTCGCAAGCTGTTTTGTTTGCCCACGTTGCCCATGCTTTCGCGACCTCGCTGCACCAGGGTAGAAAAGTGCGTTCATTTCGAGGGCTTCTCGCTTCTCTTTTTAAAGTGCGAGGAGGAGGCGAGGGCAGGATGCCTTCATTATGTGCGCTTTGCTTGGGCGAGGGCTTTTCTGCTTTTCTTTCTTGTCTCCTTGCGCGCGGCGCGCGACCCTGGAACCAAACTGCGTCGTGCGAAAAAAGAGAAGAGCTCCTCTTTATGCTTTTTCTTTTCTCTTAATTCCGTGATTTTTTTTTTTTTTTTGCCGTCTTTCGCAAGCTGTTTTGCTTTGCTTAGTCGAGGGCTTCGCCGCTTCTCTTTCCTATCTTCTTGCGCGACGCGCGCGGCTCGCGACCAACCTGCGCTGTGCAAAAGAAAGAAAGAAAAAAAGCAAAAAAAAGCTTCTTTGTTTTGTTTTTTCTTTTTCTTGTTCCGTGGATTTTTTTTTTGCCGCCTTTCGCAAGCTGTTTTGTTTCGCTTTGCTTAGGCGAGGGCTTCTCCGCTTCTCTTTCTTAACTCCTTGCGCGCGGCGCGCAACCCAAAATCCAAACTGCGCTGTGCAAAAAAAAAAAAAAATCTCTTATGTTTTTTTTTGCTTCCGTTGGATCTTTTTTTATTTTTTTAACGACTTTCACAAGGCGTTTTGTTCGCTCACGCTGCACATGCATTCGCGACCTCGCTGCACCAGGATAGAAAAGTGCGTTCATTTCGCGCGCGTGGAGGGAGGGGGTCAAAATTTTGACGTCCGAGTTGGGGGTGCGTTTATTACGCGAGGGAAAAAAAAAGTCGAAATTTTGAGAGCCGACTTGGGGGGTGCGTTCATTACGCGAGTGCGTTCATTGTGCGAGTAAATACGGTACATATATCTATAAACGGCAGAAAAACATACTTGAGACGGTTTGGAGTTTTATAACACATTATTCGTAAAATGAGTCGACGTTTCGGCCTGAAACAGACTCTTTTTAAGACTGGTTACATGGAGACGAAATATTGACACACATTCGCTAGAAATCCTTTACACTGGACTGCACAATGGAAAACTTGTGCACCAGGTCTGCTTCAAAGAAACCAGGACGTAGTGTCACAAGAACTAAAAAGAGTTCATTCTCTGTGGTTAGCTTCCGCTTGCGGCCCCTGAAAGAATTCTCCTCGCTGCTACTTTCTGTCCGGAAGACATTGCAGCCATCTTTCCCAGTGTCGAGGAAAACGCAGGAGCGCAGCAAAGTGTTAATATCCCGGCAGACCAGTGTAAAACATGAAGTCTTCATTGCAGTCCTTAAACCACTCAATGCAAAAGAAAGCTGATTATCCCTGCTCTTGCGAAAGCTGGCACTCAAGGCAGATTTTTTCTGAATGAAGCTCTCGAATTGCCCCTTTGGCATTTTCCAGTTGCTGTCTCAGCTGTTGATATTTATCACAAAGTTGCACTCTTTCTCTGTTTTGCTGCTCAACTACACTTGCAAGATGCTTGGCTTCTGTGAGGGGCACCATGTGAAGAGCAGTCATAAACAGGTTCCACTGGGCTTGCAACAGCAGCATCCTCCATCACTGCTGCCCATCACTGCGTCTTAGTGCATGTCTTCACTTGTTTGAGCTGTCAATGCACCTCCCTGGCCTAAAGCCCGAGAAACAGTCGGGCAGCGCACTGCGTCTCCTCGAGATGGTAGAGGAAACGTCTATTCATCATTCTCTCTAACGTCTTGTTGAGGCAAGACGTCGGAGAAACTGGCCGGTAGGACTTTGGTACCTCACTTGGCTTGCCCGGTTTCAGCAGGGGGATGGTAGTGGCCGCCTGCCACTCATTGGGGATGTCCGCCGACTCCCGCAATCTGTTGTAGATCTTGAGTAGGGAAACGAGGGACTCGGCATCTAGATTCCTGATCGCCTGTGATGTGACTCGGTCTGCTCACGGTGCCGTCCGGCGCCAGGTTGTCGAGTTGATGGCATGTCTCAATTCGCGAAGAGAGAAATCTTCGTTCGTGTACCCTCATCGGGGGGCGTGGTTATAGCGCATCAAGTGACCAGCTTAGGGGCTTGGGTCCCAATGTTGGGGGGGCAGGGATGGCGAGAAACATGTCGGCCAGCACTTCCGCCATCTCCTCCTCGCTGAGCCTCATTTTTGTTGCCATACTGCGCACCAGTTGTATTAGGGCCGCACTCCTGAAACAAAAAGATTTCAAACTATTTGGCATCAGGTGACTGAATATTGTCACGAATTAAGGCGACGACTGAACTGAAAGTAAAGGTTTAATGGGCGAACTTGTGCCAACCAAAAATAAGTAAAGAACGAAAGAGCGTCGAGGCAGCAGAAAACCAGGCGGCGATTCGTCGACGAAACAGAGCGCAAGCGTCACTGACTCGACAAGGTTGCGGGCAGCTGCTTATCTAGAGTGCGTCGTTATCTCGAAAGTTCGGCAAGAAAGTTCGAGCGTCGCGCGCTCGGGGCGAGGATGAACTGGCACTTTCGAGAACAACAAAGCAAAGGGAGAGTTACAATTAGTGCGAGAATGAATGGGAAACTTCAGAATACTGTGACCGAGCGTTGCTTTCTCGGCTCTGCGGGCGGCAATATAGCTAAGTCTGCGTAGCGAATGTTGCCTGAGGCAAGTAAGCACCAGGGCACAGAACAGCGCTATCAGAACTAGCAAGGACGGCCAGTGAGACGATGATAGCTGCTAATCTCGCTACCAGCCACCGCCCAATGGAGGTGGTTTGTCTCGCTGCCGGCATGACTCTTGGGAGTAGTCTTAAGGCCGCATGCTCCTGCAACTTTGTTAGCTTTGCCCATCACTCCTACCTAGGGACGTGCATGTCGCCCATCCTTAAACACACGTCACACGTTAACACGTTGGAGTAGCTCATTGAAGATGTGTCTCTCGTAGATCCTCGTGAACTGTTTCCTTAAATTCCTCAAACTTCATGGCATCAATGACAAGGTAACGCAGACAAAACATAGTCTCATCAGCATAGACAAAGAAGTTAGTGCAGTGAACTCTGGCCACTGCCATCTGTACATTCACCTGTGTGACATATACAATTTTCACCTGTCTCTTACTAAAGTTGGTTAAGGCATTTTCCAGTTTGCCAGGGCACTTGACCTCCATCAGTACCTTCCTGCCCTTGCAGCAGTGGCAACTAAAGGAGACAATTTCGTCTGGCAAACATCCTACAAGTAGAAACTCCTTCAGGAGGAGCAGGCCAACCTCCTCGATTGAAGCCTCATGTCCTGCAGCCCTCAACTTCTTGATGTATACCTTGAAGGCCCTTCCTTGTACACACGTGCCCCCATCACTGGTGTGGAAACTGGGTTCGACTGCAGAATCAAGCTGAACAGCGTTGCCACCATTCACATCATTCCTCGCTCGCAGTATTGCCCTTGCTGTAGTGAAGCATGTGTGACCTATGTGGCTGTCACCAACCCCTTTTTGTATGAATGCCAGACAGGTGAAGTTGCCTGGCTCCTTGCGGCTGCCTCAACTTGACTGACTGCAAAATCTGTTCCATAGACTTGGCAGAGCCATAGCAGGACTTCCCCAAAGCTCTTGCCATCAAGGGCAGTGGCTTCACGATGCAGGAGTGTCATAATTGGTACAGGGGCAGCCAACACAGTAGAAAAGATCAAACCAACAGGGTTTAGTTGACGATGTCCTGAATGATAAAGAGGATGTTTAAGTCAAAAGAAATGTAATTAGATTGGGCAATATTTCATCTCCAAATTAATTAGGGCACATTGGTAGGTTAGCTCCATGTTAAGGGGCAAAAAAACATACTTTTTGTGTAAGATGCTGGGGAAATCCAGCCCTTAGCATTAAGACCTTACTTTGAACTCTGTGCATATTCTGCCCATATGCATTGCAAAAGAACCTGAGCATGCACCTGATCTAGCTTGACCATTGTGTCCTTCCACACAATAAAGTTTGACAGCTATGGTCACAGTAACTCTGACAATGAAGCATCACTGAATGGTTGCGCACATGAGTACAGCCTCCGAAGCCATGGCAAGAACCAACGCCATTTGCTCCAGTGTCATCTACTAAAATTCGCCGTCAAGTCCTCTTGGTGGTTTGCATCGCTGAGGGGACATGGCGGCCGTAAGTCAGGGCAAGCTAGGATTCCGAGCAGCCACTATTCGTAATGCCACCCTTCGCTCCTCTGTGCGCCGCTTTAGAAAAGATGAATTATAGTCTCAGGCTTGAGCTTGTAACAAGCCTCACTGGAACCGTCAAGGGTTTGGCAATTTAGGCTACTATATGAGTGTCAGCAGTGGCTGGGTGCTGACATTTCATTAATTAGTAATGCGACGATTAGCGAAGAAAATGAAATAATGTTTATTTAACTAGATTAAGCTTGATTACATGATTAGGCATTTTCTGTCCGTTACGTGGCGTAGCGCCAAATCATTTTGATGATGAGGACAATCTCTTGTTCCCAAGGCAGGTGCTCCGGGCAAAGTTCAGTTCAGTCCTCCGAATCGATAACTTGCTCTTTTCGACGGACCTTGAAGGGAGTTGAAGTCGAACTTGATACTCGCAGATTTGGAAAGCATCATGCGTTGTGGATATACGTTACACGTCCTGTGTGAGATCACCCCGTAGGCTGAAGCGGGACTAGCTAACACGCCCCGGTTCAAAATTGATTTGTCTTCAAATCCCACCTACGCATAATCCATCTGGTATGCCAGAGGTTTGCGCATTCTTGACTTTTGCTGACCTGCGGTGTCATCCTCGACATTGATGACTGCTGCATAACTTTATCGCCCGTGGGGGCATCGGATGCGTCTCTGAGGCTACCTGTAGTTTCTCTAGACTTGCCGCGTTGTTCGCTTGACGTCCATGTGTCCATTTGAGTCACGGCAGAGGTTCATAACAGCGTCCCTTAACCCTTGCGGGTCACTGGTCGGGCGTGGCCCGACATTGACGAAACGCGTTTCCGGTCAGTTGTCGGGCGTCGCCCGACACGCGACTCCCGCTCTCGTTTAAACTTATTCCTCCGTACTTTTTGGCTGGATTGGTGGCGCCATCTCTCAGCACGTTTCTTTAACACTTCATTGTTTCTATAGTTTGAGTTTTTTTCAATAGAGGGCAGAAGCGCTCGTGAGCCGCGTAGACGCGGGTCGCTTCAAATTTCGCTGGCTGCAAAAAACATGGCAGCGTTTGCGCCACGCTCTTTTTATGGGAACTCGTCGCGCGATATCGTGGAGAGTGATGACGATTTTAGCGAAGAGGACAATTATGTGCCGCCATCAGACGACGATGAAACATCCTCTGCTGACTGCAGTGACAGTAGCGACGAAGAAGTGAGCGTGCCAGACAACTGTGGACCCTCGTCTCCACGTGCGCCGGCGTCGTCCTCGTGGACTGCCTACACAGACGATCTCCCAGACTTCCCTGGTGTGGCGTTCACCGTTAGCGACCCTGGACCACAGGTGGGATCGTCAAATCTCGGCTCCGAACTCGAGTTTTTCCAGTTATTTTTTACGGATGAACTCATCGGAGAAATCGTGCAAGAAACGAACCGGCATGCCCAAGAGAAAATTTCATCCATCGATTCGCTCGCTGAGCAATCTATATGGAAAAGTTGGGAAGACACTTCTGTAGAAGAATTCAAGGCTTTCCTTGGTGTTCTCATGAACATGGCCCTCAATCCCAAGCCGGACATCAAGGAATATTTCAGCCAAGAAATTTTGAAGAAGATGCCATTTTTTCCCGCCGTGTTCACACGCACACGATTTCTGCAGATATTTTGGATGCTGCATGTCTCTCCACCTCCGCAAGGTCCCTCACACCAGCCGACACGAGGTAGCAAGGTGAGGAACATTGTGAACTACATCAACACAAAATGCCGTGAGCATTTCAAGCCCGGCCCGAAGATTTGTGTCGATGAGAGTACAGTTGGCTTCAAGGGCAGGGTCTCATTCAAATGCTACAACCCGCAGAAACCAACGAAGTGGGGCCTCCGTGTCTATGTACTCGCTGATTGTAGAACAGGCTACGTGTCAGCATTCGAGCCCTACTACGGTAGCACAACAACAGAGAGCCTCTGCCGGCCAGACCTCCCCTTCACGTGTAGGATCGTCCTGCACCTCCTCGAAAAAGTGCAATGCACTTCACTCGGAAGCGGGTACCACCTCTATACGGACAGGTTTTACACGTCCCCACAACTGGCTGAGGAGTTGCTCTCTCAGGACGTTTTGCTCACTGGCACCGTCATGACAAACAGGAAGCAAATGCCCCAGCAGCTAAAGAAGAAGATGAAGAAGGGTGACGTGGCAGCGTATCGAAAGGGTGATTCATACATGGCCCTGGCTTGGCAAGATAAGCGCCAAGTTACCATGCTGAGCTCAGCACACAATCCCTCGACGAAGCCTGTGACAAGGAAACAAGCACACGGCCAAGCTGTGACACTGGACAAGCCAGTAGTCATTTGTGACTATACAGAGAACATGGGAGCTGTTGATCGAGCCGACCACTACTGCGCGAGCTACGCGTTCTGCCGCAAGTCCCTCAAGTGGTGGAGGAAGCTCTTCTTTTGGATCCTTGAGGTTGCCATTGTCAATAGCTTCCTGCTAATGCAGATGCAACAGGCTGCTCAGGGACTGAAGGGGCAAAGGCACCTCCAGTACCGCCGTCATCTGATCGAACAGCTGGTCGGGGACTTGCGAGTGCGACCCAAGAAAAGAGGACGGGCGTCACAATCCGACACTGAGGAGAGGTTAGATGGAAGGCAGCACTTCATATACAAGCTACAAGAACGTACCAGCAAAGACTGCGCAGTGTGCAGCGATCGAAAGACGAAAGGAGGCAGGAGGGAAACAGTTTTCTACTGCAAGACGTGCACAAAGAACCCCGGTCTGCACCCCGGAGAATGCTTCGAAAAATTTCACACTTTGTCGAAGTATCGTTAGAGAACACAGGAACGCAGAAGGACTGCGAAAATAAATATTTCTTGTAACCTCTGAACGCTGCGGTAATTTTTTTTCTTCCGACTAATCCACGCAAAAATATTTCTGACCGGAACCACCGTCAAGTTGGTCAGACTATCTGACCGCAAAGGGTTAAAGGGGGACCAACAGAAATATTCTTCCGCCTGAGCGGAAAGTCCTCCTCACCCTCTTTCTTTCCCTTTCTCTCTTGTATTGTAGCTCGGCGAGGCGAGGGACAGGTCCCCTTTTGCGCCCGGCTTCTTCTGAGAGGATAAGCCGAGAAAATCCCCATTCTGTGCGACGGCCGATGGGTGTGGCAGCAGCGACCTCGTGACTTATAGGTATCTTCACCTCCTATCGCGCAATCTGCCCTTTTTTTTGGGCGCTCGCCAGAGCTTAGTTCTTTGGGTGTAGGTTTTACGGAGCTGCAAGGCTGCGCCCGCAGTCACCGATTTGAGCTGTCGAAGCTTGATTTAGCCCGTGGTTAAGTAAACGCATATTTGGGAGCTGCGATGCATCCCCGCACCCATTGAAGGAACGTTTCATAGATATTCTCGGTTGATCAAGGAGTTCAAAAGACATGCTCAAGATGTGGTGACTTGAATATGTAAGAATGACATACATGTTCACAAAACATTGCACCTTCACTGAACTGGTATTCAGGTACGCGTCGGGCTCCAGATTGATCCCCTACTTCTTCGACTGGACTGACGAGATCCAGGAGCTGGATCAGATTGTGCACATCCCACAGCGTGGGAGGTGCATTAGGAGGCCGCAATGGCGTGCCACTGGTGTCAGCAACTGGTTCAATGTCGTCACCGGCATTCTAAGAGAGAAATAACAATGTGCCGGTAAGCTATAAAAAAATATGATTCTCTACTGCACTGTCGTGCGTTTTAAGATGAGTAGAGTCAACACCACATAAATATTAATAATAAATGACACGTGTAGCTGCAGAAAGTCACATTTTTAGGTTTAGGTCAAAGCTGCAAGCATTAAAACAAGCAATCAAATAATAATAATAATAATAATATTTATTAAGTGAAAGCATGCATCATTACAAAAATTAGGTCTGCCTAAGCTAAAGTAAAGCTTGTGTGGCACGCACTTGGCAGTGGAGGCACATCTGACATTAACAAAGCGGCGAGCCTGTTCACCGAATTGTGGCATCGCCACACCACGACTGATGGGACACAAATGCTGCATCAGCGTTGGCTCTCATGTTCATCAGAGCCTAGCAGACGCTGGGCGCCCATTCGCTGGTTCTGCAGCGCCTAGTGTGATGACGTCTTCGAAGAAAGGGGGCAGTGAAGACGCTCTGGCAACTGCAGGTGGTTTTGTTAGGTTCCAAAATAATTAGGGTCACACAGGAGGGGTACTGTGATGGCACTGTGTGTGAGAACAAGATACTTATGTTATGGTCCAGAGCGGCGAGTGGCACACCTCGCTCCAAAACGCACTCATAATTGAGAACCATCCCCCTACTTTTGCCTGTGTCTTGTGCCAGATGAGAACACCATTGGCAGTACCGGTTTTAAAAAATGTCCAATATTAATTTGTTTTTCTAATATTCTGTGTGTCATTAAGGGGTGACACCACCTTCACGTGTCGACTTTTAAACCAGTTGCTCAATATTTCTGAAAGTTGGAGGGTCTATTCATCTCGTTGCCTAAATGCACTCTATGAAATATCATCTCTGTAGGACTATTTTCTGATAAGCCACAGGGGGAGGTACACAGCTATTGATGTAAGTTGCCTCACTTGGCAAGGAAATCTATCGTATAAAATTGCTGGAGAATACTGAGCATTTCTAAGCTTCAGCCTTAACTAGAACATATGGTGAGGGGGCTATCTATTTTTTACCCCA
Source organism: Ixodes ricinus (assembly GCA_037355805.1). Lineage (NCBI taxonomy): Eukaryota > Metazoa > Arthropoda > Arachnida > Ixodida > Ixodidae > Ixodes > Ixodes ricinus. The sequence goes on from JAZHYW010031723.1 coordinate 9,243, forward strand.
AAATTCGTGTTTTTCTATGCAAAATGTTAATTTGAAAAGCATTCCACATAATGGGGCATTTTCTCCTCATCAAAACTTTAATTTTCAGCAATAAGAATTTTATTTAAATAGAAAAATAAATATCTAGACCCCTTCCTCATTAAATTTCAGTTCAGAAACATCCACAGCAAAGAAAACATTCAGCGGTCCATTCAAATGATAGACTTCCTAAACGAAAGTTGCTGCAAAAAAGTGAAACTGAGAAAACCTATTTGATGTTTCCACACCACTGCATTTGCTTTTACTGGTGGTGGTGGCAACTAAAGGCACCAAGAGTGTAGATGGTGCCTTCTTCTTACACCCAATCTCCAGCATGACTTTGCTGACTGAGTCCGAGCTTAAAACGCTTTCTTGAGTGTCATTTTGTTGTTGGCATCTGGACATTGATTGTGAAATGAGTGAGGAATTGGGTATGCTTGCAATACACGTACCAACATCAGCAAGTATGGGCGGGCCAAGCATCATTGAAATACAAAGCAGACAAACCCACGTGACTTTCTATAAATGAATGCTGGTGTTAGTCAGTTTTGTGTTCAATCAGCGGTGGGCTTTTCGATTCTTGGCCATATGCATAGCCTCTTCTACGTGAAAGCTGGACTTCCATTGTGTTCTTGCCCAAATAGAGTTTACTCTCGAGCAAAGATATTTAAGGCACTGAAACTGTGAAGAAATGCTCTTTCCAACGAGAGTATGATCATCATTCTAGGGCATACCGGTGCAAAGCTACAGCAGTTTGAAAATAGGAAGCAGAAGTTTCACAGTTTAAAAACGTGATTTTGCATCGTTGGCCGACCGAAATTGTTTAGTTTCTCCGTAAATACTTCAGATATTGCAATAAAAGTTTGCAGGAGTATACACTATTAGTTGTGGAACCACAATACACAAAAATAGAAAAATTGTTGTTTTTTCTCAAAAATTGCAATTTTAAGGAGGTGTCCCCCTTTATACATCTTTTAACACCTCCGTTTCTACTTTTACCGCAAGGCTTAGGAATTACGATAGATCGATGGAGCGCTAAAGTGGTTTCACCTTAACATATGACATGTGCGGTCTGTCAAACGTCACGCTCATTGTTCATGCAACGGTCAGGTCTTCGAGACAAACCGTGTTTTAGGTCTCGTCATGCACTGGACATGCCCGTTTTTATCTCTGTGAATGAGCCTTTGCATGATCTGTGGTAAAGCATGCGTGCAGGAACCTTTTAGAGTGTATTTAGAATGAGTCACGCTCCCTACATCTAACTGAACACACAAGTGGAGTAAAAAGAGCACATACCTTTCGAGAGTGTGAAGCAGCTTCTGGACAGCTGTCAGTTGCGTCTGCCGCCGTTGGCATCGGCAGCCCTTCAGCGAATGTTGCCAGAAAGATCCTCAACTTTTGTCAGTGGGTCCAGGACACTTGCTGCTATGATGAGCTCATCGTACAAAAGAGGCGTAAACCTTTTACTGAGCCTCGCTTATAAGTCTTGCCTTAAAGCTCGATAAAACTGAAAGTAAAAATTGACGAGTATATTACACTTCTAGTTCCCATGAGTGTGACATACACCGCATGACACAGCACGAACAGGACATGAGTCCTTTGAATCTGTGAGTAAGCATAATCACAGTAGTTGTTTCGACGACAGGCGTTTGATCCTCATAGAAACGCAGAAAATGTTGGCTGTTGTTTGTTCGTACTAGCAGTGTCGTGGTCTGCACGCCAATGAAGCTTTAATGTTTAGAACTAAAACAAAAAAGCTTTAAGGGGGGACACTACCCAAGAGGGTCAACTTTTGAAACGTATAGCTTAATATGAATGAAATTTACAGTATATAATGGCAGCTACAAGGCAGAATGCAGTGCAAAGTCTCGTCTGTGTACAGGAATTGTAAAGGAATTTATAGCTGTTTTTATCAGGAACACACAGACTTTGTTAGGAAAACTATCATTAGGAAACTAATGTAATACCCAACATTTTTCTACCCTAGATCTCCAGCAGAATGCCTGAAAAGTGCAACTGTAAAACAAATATTCCAAAAAGCAATTTATTTTATGCTAACGTCGCAGTGAAAAATCTAATAAAATTTTCTGCCTTCTCTGGCGTTGGCAAAATTTTAACATCCTTCATAAAAGACATCCACAAAGTCAAAAAACAATTCCACGGTTGCATTGCCCATAAAATTCCAGTTTGGAAAAACAATGAGTGAGCTTTTCCTCTTGTCCCATGAACAAGCGATAGTTTTCCTGAAGTGAAATTTATGCCAGAAAGTGTAATGGAAAAAAATGCATCCAAAGTGCTCCAACCCCTACCTTTTCTTTAGCATCGCGAGAACCGAAAATAATTGATAAAACATTAACTATTCAGTGTAAACTAATGAAACTTTCTGGGAATACTCTCTAGATGTTGTTGGATGTAAATATGGCATTTTTCAAAAATCAACTTTTTTTGCAGAAATATATTTTTCTGGGTAGTGTCCCCTTAAATCATGTCAGAGATATTTTCTGGATGGCCATTCCGTGTTGTTCTGCAGTACTTCTAACACAACTATGCTATCATTCAAGCAATGGCAACACTGCATTTGAAGCTCCTTTCTAAAGCTTCCAGCCTTAGAAAGTTGGAAGCTTTCTAAAGCTTCCAGTGCATTCGTTCTGGTGTAAGCTTATTCTTTCAATTTCAAAACGTGCTGTATAGATTTTTCGATCGTCTATGAACGAGTGCTTATGTTGACAGCTTCAATGGATTTTGGTCTGGAAACATGTCTATGTCAAACACATGCACAAAAGCGCCTTGTCGATCACTCATGGTTTGCATCCGTTTTCCAACCGGAACTTTAGAACAGCAATCTTTCCTATCAATAGGGAGTTTTAGTAAGCTGCATTGAGTGGACGCGCTTTAGAGCATGTTTCGAAGTGCCAGCACAAGTTCCCGATGCAGGTATCGTTCCTTGAAAACACAATCTCCCAAAACTTGCTATTATAGAATGCCTTTAACGTCAAATTGCACAGCCTCCTCTTCACGCTGCTTTTAGGAACAAGTGGTCGTAGGACAAGGGCTCATATATCTAGAGTGTTTTGATATAGAGAATGTGATTGGCTTTAGGCATCGTTTACATAATGTAATAAATGCTAATGTGGTGACTGCATTTATAGATTCATTTAAAAGATTTTGTGCAGCGCTGTGAGAAGGAAACACCAGATCACAGTTCATTGATCTTTCAGGGTGCAATTGGTTTTAGGTGCACAAAGCACCTTGCACAGCTGAGCTTGTGCTCCAATGCATGTGATCACTGCACTTCAGGTTGCAGAGGTGGGGAGCTAGGAACGGCTAGGAGACTTTTTTTTGCTAACACCCAAACCACTCATTACTTTGAACTGACAATGTCTAAATATACAAACAGTGTATATTGTTTTCTGAGACAAAACAAAAAAAGATACCGTATTTTCCGGTCTATAAGTCGCACCTTTGTATAAGTCGCACCCCCTAAAAATGGTCGTTTTCATGGAAAAGTTGGTATACAAGTCGCACCTTTGTATAGGTCGCACTTTTTGTATAGTCGGTGCGGCATTGCTAATCCCGTGTATTCTGATCGCGACACATACGGAAGCGGGAGCCAATTTCGCCAATGAATCAAACGAGAAAAATAACTGGCGTGGCAAATGCGGTTCGATACGCCGGCGCTCGCGTCTACAAGCCACCGATGTTGCCGGGCGCGGATTATGAGGGAAAGCCGACCCTCGGTAACCGAAGGCTATGCCTGACGGATTCAGACCCGTTACGATGTAGAAGTACAATAAATATACTAAAATAAGACGCGAGTAGATGCATGTTAAAAAAATGGAAGAACAGACCCACCTGCGGTCGAAATATGCGATGTCAACTGTGCACCAGTTTATTGTATCCATTCCGTTCGTTAGGGTTAATCAAAACCATCAAAGTCCTCTTCCTCCGAGTCGGTAAGGAATAGTTCAGCGATCTCGGGGTCTAGCGTGGTTGGTGTGTCTTCAGCGTCGTCCTCCGACTCACTGCTGATGCTTGCTTCGTCGGCGTCGCTCCCAGGCACAGACTCAATGAGGCCGGCTTTCTTGAAGCCGGCTACCACCGTGCCCACGGAAACAGAATTCCAAGCCTCTTCGACCCATTTGGCCACCTCGCCAAAAGACGCGTGTCTCATGCGTCCCGTTTTGGTGAAGCTATGGTCTCCGTCGGTCATCCATGTCTCCCATATACGTCTCAGAACAGCTTTGAAACTGCGGTTGACAGAAATGTCTAGTGGCTGAAGCATCTTGGTCATACCGCCTGGGATTATCGTTGGAACGCAGTTCTTGGATTTGATCTTTTTCTTAATCAAATCAGTTAAATGAGCCCTCATGCTGTCCATTACCAAAAGGCCCTTGTGTGTGTGAAAAAATCCACCAGGTCGCTGGGAAAAGCATCTGTCTAGCCACACACCCATCATTTCTTCATCCATCCACCCTTTGATGTTGCACTGTACGATGACTCCGGGCGGAAACGGATCCTTTGGCACTGTTTTTCTTTTGAATATTAGCATTGGCGGGAGTTTCGTCCCGTCGGCGCAGCAAGCCAGTACCACAGTAAAATGGGACTTCTCATGGCCGGTCGTCCGGATCGTAACGGTCTTCTCGCCTTTTTCGTTCACGCTCCTTCCCATAGGGATGTCAAATGTCAATGGAACTTCATCCATGTTCACAATGTTGCAAGCAGCTACATCGTGCTCCTGAATTTCCTTCAGCACAAATTCCCGAAAGCTGTCGAGCTTCTGCTGAAAATCATCCGGCAGTTTTTGGCACATTGTTGTTCGGGCCCTGATGGATAGGTGGTTGCGTCGCATGAAGCGAAAACACCAAGACGGGCCGCCTGTAAAGTTGACCACGTTCATGTCTTTCGCCATTGTCACGGCTTTCAGGCGCACTTGCACTGTCGAAAGTCCCCGGCCTTCGGCTCGCTGTTCCAATATCCACGTACGAAGACGATCCTCAAGCTGCGGCCAGCGCGCCTTTTTGCCACGATCAGCTTTCTTGGTTCCTTTCATTGAACGCAGCAAGTTCCCAGCTTTCCGCCAGTCCCTGACGATTTTTTCACTCACGTTGAATTCTCGCCCGGCAGCCCGGTTTCCATTTTCGGTGGCGTATGCAACAACGCTAAGCTTGAACTTGGCTGTGTAGCTTTTTCGCGTCTTGGACGGTGCCATGTTGCTGCGGGCTCGACACAGGTGAAAACACAGTAGGCACGTTCCGGGATGGCGGGGCACAAAGAAAGAAAAACAGATATGGCGACCGGAAGTCGACGCCGGAAACGCCGGGACGCCGGGAACTGCGTGGCCCCCCAACGGTGGCCGCACGCACTCCTTCCGGATCCGTGCGGACTCCGAAAACGCTCGGCCTGCCGGAACTGAGAAAAGTTGTACGTCGAGGGTCGCGTTTCCTTATCCTTTTTGTTTAAAAAAGAGTCGCGCGTCAGCGCTTGAGATGTAAGAGATTCCACCGTCGACGCGTATGGAACCTCGTCTCGCACCGCTGTATAAGACGCACCGCCAGAAATTTTTGAAAAAAAAATACCGCGACTTATACACTGGAAAATACGGTATACATATGGCACACAGAAACTAAAATCGGTTTTGGAGCTTTAGGTAAATATGAATAATTTGCATCTTACTCTTCCGTCGGGTAGCTCTTTATCTCAATATAGCATGTGCTAATGCAGAGGTGCACAATCGCTGACGTTATTTTGTCCCCTTGAAGCCTGTCAGTGGCCTCGCCCAGTGGCTTCAGCAGGCCTTGCAGCTCGCTCAGGCGTGACAAGGTGAACATGGGAGCCACAGCATCGATGGTCTTGATTGGGGGAGTTTTGTTGTAGTCTTGCACAAGCTCCTTGACTGTGTTGAAGACACCTGCCTGCAAGGTCGGCAGTGGGTCAGAGCTGATCGTTAATATGACATGTAATAATTTTCCGCTTTTGTCTACCTGTTCGAATAGCCTCCAACCTCAGTGAACATAGATACGCAGAGGAAGAATAAAGGGGAGAACATAATTTCCGATAGAGAACATGCTTCTAGCACTTTACGTATACTGTTAATACAATTATCTCTCTTTCGCAGGAAGAGAAATAATCGTGTATATAACAGTATACACAGAATTACTGGAAGCATGTTAACTATCGGAAATCAAATGAAATGCAGGAAGGAAAGATGGCACCTTGCAGAAGGCTTTTATTAAAAGGTTTATAGGGGTGGGGGAGGCATGTTCTATCACAGGAGAAAAGACAAAACTCGGCGAGAATAGGCACGTGCACAGAAGCGCCACAGCTTCTTTCAAGTGTCGTCTGCTAGAGTCCAGGACACGCTAGAAGTTGTGTAGCTTGTTAATGTTGCTATTTTCAATAATTGCAGATGTTAAAAAATGAAATTTTGTACACGCAGCGATCAAGAAACATGACTATTGTAATTTGTTGCATTTTGTTTGTGTGGGCAGCATGATCCCGAATATCAGGTCTCTGGGAACATTGGTGTCGTTAGCTGGAATTGATATTAACTTCCATAGGTTTGCTCCTTTTAGCCAGCAACTCACAAATATGAGCCGTACCAGACACTGACAATACCCGTGCACGCTATGTCACGTTATGTTTAAGCTGTTGTGAGATGTCCAGTGTGAAGAATCTCTGTTGACCAGACGTGTATGATATGTCTATACAGGTTCATTTTGCATGATAACATCTGTTAACAGGATGTTGAAAGTGCCTGAAAACCGGACAGTGAAGCATGCCTACGCGTCTACTTGGCCGCGGCACAGCGGGTGGACCGACCGCTCTGGAGTGACGAAGCGTTGCCCTAAGGCAGACAAGATGCATGTGCACTAGTCCAGCGGAAAGAGCGTGATCATGTCGAGTTCAAGATCTTTGAATGGAGAATGGCCAACATGATGCAGTGAATCTTCTCTGTCCTCTGAACGTTCTTTCTGTTTGTTTAGGGGCATCAAGCTCTGGGAAGGTCATTCTTCCCTCGAGGTGCTGTCCCCTTTGGGTACTACCCCTTGCAAGTTTTTTAACAGAACGTCTGGCAGGGGCATCACATATTACTGCCGTCAAGCGAACACTGATGCATGACACTTTGTAAATGAGGACATTTGCTGTGAGTGCCTCCATTTCTCTTAAAAAAAGGCACAACAAAGCTTGATAGGTCTGGAGGCTTACCTTTGCCACAAAAAGGCAGACAACGAAAGGGGTACTTTTGCCACAATTTGTCAGACGGCAAAGAACGGGCCAGAAACCAACACCACCTAGATAACTTCAAGCTTCCTCACTGCCTCCATGACGTCTCGCACCTGGCCCGTTGACGAGAGCTGCTGAGACGCAAAAGCTTCCAGCCGGCGCTTACTAGAGTTGCGTAAAGCCAAGTAAACGCCTATTTCTGCATTGCCGCGATAGACGCATAGCATATGAAATTTTTAAACGAATGCTAAGTTAGATGGAATACTGCTGCTGCTCTCCATCACGGCGGTCGTGACTGCTTCCGATGGCATTAAAAGAAAGGTACACAAGGCCCGGCTACATCGCAAAATATTTTTTACAATATAAGTATAAGTGTATCGCAAGGAAGACGCAAACTTTTACCGCTTAGTACGGCCATTATGACGGACATAACCACATTGTGCGATGAAAAACCTAAACAAACCAGCTTTAGGAAAAAAGAAACCCAAGCCGCTTGATCATTCATAACAATGTATCAATAATGTATCACAACGAAAAAAACTTTCAGCATTTGGTACAGTAATTAATATTCACAGCCATAATCAAATTGTGCGACAAAAAGAAATACCAAACTGGCCGACGTTAACAACAAAACAAACTAGCCATTAGAATATTTATTACAGTGTTTGAAGAGTATCCTAAAGAACAAACTTTAAGCATTTGGTACAGTCATACTCACAGTTATAATCACATTGTGCAACAAAAAGCCGAAACTGCCAGCTTAAAAAACTAGCCATTACCAAAGTTCGCTTTATTTCTGAGTAAACTGGCAACTAGCAAAGTTTACTGTAGCGTTAGCTACTTTCTTTGCTTTGTGCAGCCTTTTTTTTTATGATAGTGTCATTCCTGCGAGCAACACTAGTTTTCAGGAGCGCGTTGACAGCCGGTTTTAAAATGTTCTTCAGATACCGTATCTGGATGGCGGTCGCATGCACAAATGTCCAACTCCTCTCCGTCACTTAGTAGAAACTGCATGATGGTCAAGAGGACCATCCTCTGGTTGGTTTCTGCACGAAACCGCTGCTCATAATCCTTACTTACAAGGTGCTCTAATGGTGGATTCCCTCCGTGAATCCGGAGCGCTTTCCAAAATCCGCGAGGAGGCAAAATTCCGCTCCGTGGGACACACTCCGAATCGACGCAGCGGAAGATGAACTCGCCTTTCTGGAGCGACCCCTCCCCCGCTCCCACTGCTCCCCTCGACCGTTCGAAGATGGCCGCTGCTCGAAACGAGCGAGCCCTCAGCGCTTAGCCGACTGATCTTTCCGACGACCAGTGACAACTGTCGTTGCTTAGCTGCAGAAATACCACACGACACAGGACGGGCGAAAATATCCACTCCACGGAGCCCATGTCACAAATAACGAGGAAGACGTCCGCATTCGGCACCGTCACATACCTTTCGGCCGCCTCGAAGCGGCGGGGCACGCCACAGCGATTGCCATCGGTGAAGTTCAAATTGCTGATACGACTTTAATAAACACAGAGGTAACAAACCATCACTGGCACAGTCGTTGCCTAATCTGTTCTTGCTTTATTGCGCGAGAAAACGTCGGCGGCATGCAGCGTAAAAATGTAAACAATCAGTGGCGGCAAAATGAACAGGCCCTAACCTTACGTCGGCCTCCTTCCGATTTTCTGCCATTCTTTTTCTCGTTCTTCCTCTCACGATCACAGATGTCAGCGCTTCCGATTTGTCACGCTCCTGTCCCGGCTTTCAACGCGAGGTAGAAGCGTCCGAGCCGTCACAATCCCGCGTAAACAACCGATGCATTCAAGAAGACCCATCTCGACCGACTCGGCACGACCGTCCCCCGTCCCTTCGTCGACGGCGAGGAAGCGCGGCCGGTCGCCGGCAATGCCGCGTTGCGCATGCGCCACCGTCCTGGGAGGGGAAATGACGTTGCGCTCTGGCTCTGTCAAGTTCCGGGTAGATCTCTCGAATCCCGCAGATCAAGTTTGGCGGAGTTGGAGGCGCTCCACGGGGCGGTAGCTGCCAGAGATCTACGAGCGGAAGATGACCAAGTCGAGCCAGATCTGCGAGCGGAATATGCGCGCTCAAAATGGAGCGCTTTTGGAGCGCTCGAGATCTGCGAGCTGGAATTCACCATAAGACTGTCTTCGTCCCAAGAACAACATCTACAATGAAAGGCTGGGGAAACTTTAAGCCTCCTCTGCTCATGCTGTCAATGAGTATGTGCTCACTTTTGCTGCAGTTCTCGGTCAGTGGTTATGAGCTGTGACTGACAATCCTCACATGGCTAGGACGTTTAATTGCAGCATGCGCACAATAGCCGGCAATGTATGCCAATGCAGGAACATCATTTTGTGATGCCTTCAGGTCATTTTGGGTGAGCTTGATGCCATACTTTGCTATTAGCATCGTGGCATCAAGCTTCTGTTCTTTGGTTCCAATGACAACGGCATATCCTCCAGCATCAAAGTGTTCTGCAAGCGAATTTTCGTCTCCACCTCGAATACTTCAGTGACTGACACATTGTAATGAGATCCGCACATTTGGCGGTACTTCCCGAACCTGGCCTCTAGGCAATCTGTTTGAAACTTTCCCAAAAGGACATATTGAAAGCCCAGCTCATCAATGCAATACTGTTGCAACTCAATCAATGAAAATGTGCTTAGTCGGAGGGCAAAGTGGGTTTCCTTTGTCAAGCCACCGGCTTGGGTTCCTCTCTGGCTCCACCTGTCGAGCCAGCTTATGAACTGATCAAGGTACTGCACTTGCAAACAAGACATCTCTTGCACAGGCTGCTGCCAAGCATCACGCAGTCTGTGCCCCTTTTCTGGTGTCTTAACATTCACAATGCTCCACCACCTGACAATCAAGTCAATGAAGGTGGCTGTCTCCTGCAGTGCAGCCATTTGCAATTTCTGCGCTTCAAATGACAAAGCTGACGACACAAAGCTGTTAAAAACTTTTAGCATCAATTTCACATTTCGATGCTCTAGGTGGCTTGGATAAAGTGCTTTATAGGTCAGCCCAAAGGCAACCTTTGCAAGCTTGCTTTGTTCACTCTTGTACAGCTTCCTCAAAAAAGTAAACGAAGCATTCTGGTCCTCATCACTTTTACGGCTTTCAATAGGAGAGGTAAAAAAATGTCTTGTCATCATCCTTCTGATTGAGCCAATAGACCCTTTGCAAAACGTACAGCGCCACGACGGCAGGCAATTTCGGGAACCCTCGGTACAGATCACGCGCTTTCTCGTTGCGCCTCCGTGACCGCGCACACGTCCCGGCAGCTATTGCCAGCAGCCGTTGCAGCCTATTGCAGCCATCCGCCATCCCGCCCATCCAACGAGTCGTACGTCGTTGGCGGCGTACCGCATCTGTGGCAGCGCAAAGGCATCGTGACAGGTGGACTTATTTCAATACGTTATTCGTCGTAACTTACCTTCACGTACTGAATTGTCAGTAAATCCACTTATCTTGCACCGCAACCGTGGCAGGTTTCGACCAGGGTTCGACAATGCGTTGGTGGAGCAGACGACAGAGCCGGTACAAAGGAGAGGTATAAGAAAGGGGCAGCCGGCGGCTCGTCGCTCGCCCGAATCGGCTGTTGTTGCCGTGGTAACCTGCGCCTGCTCGTGTAAGCCACGTGGTCACGTGGTAGCGGGAGGAGGGAGTACCGAGGACTCCCATTATTCGCCGCGCGGCGCGTGTGGGCTTTTAGGATTTTCGCAAAG